>KN824366.1:52475-104522 GCA_000827415.1 Serendipita vermifera MAFF 305830
GTCGAGTCTGGGTACCGACTGGCTCTATCATACAATCTCATCCACAGCTCAGTCCCATCTCTAAAGCCGGAAATTAGATCTAGTCCCTACACTCAAGAACTCAAGCATGCCCTACTCAGTTGGAAATTATGGGACCATCCTATGAAGTTGATTTACCTCATGGATCACATGTATTCGTATCAAGAACTTCGTCAAGTTTCCTTAAAAGGAAAGGACGCTCATTTCGTTGCCAATATTCGTGAGGTTGCCAAGGAACTTGGATTCCGCCTGTGCCTTGTGAATCTTGAGCTTCACCAATCCGGCCAGGCGAATGACTATGGTGGCTTCGATTACTACGATCCCTACGCGGAAGAATATGAAGAATATGATGAGGATGAAGACAGTTCAGACTTCGGGGGATATAGGCGCCGTGCACAAGAGGATCTCGAGATCGGTGAAGTCGAGGAGCAAAATTGGACATTCGAAGATGCTGTAGATTTAGAAGGGAACTCGGTGCAACTAAATGAAGACATAGAGCTGGATGACGATGGTGAATACTTTCCCCGCACACTAACTGAAACTGTGCCAGATGAAGAAGAGTATGAAGGCTACATGGGAAACGTAAGTGCCTCCTACCAGGATCGCTCTCTTACTCACATGTACGCAGCACGGGGGTAATCTGGATCTTTGTAACGTCTCTAGCTTACAAGCATTTATTTGGCGACTAAAATTCTCCAAGGGTACCGACGAACTGCACTTTTAATTTGGCCCCGACAACATGACCTCGAGATTATCGTAGATGACGTAGGGGATTATGCAGAAAAAAATCTCAATCAAAGCGATTCTAAAAAAGCGTCGATCGAGGAGGAACGGACAGCGGAGACCCTGATAACCTGGTGTGAAACCCATGAAGTAACCTCAGAGGTCATCAGCGCTCTACGAGACGCTGCAGTCCGCTGGAACGACGTTGACCTATGGCTACGTTCGTGTCAAGCTGCAGGTATAGATGGAAATCTGGACCTTCTTGGAGTCTCCACTATCGCAGAAGATGTGGAATTATTTGGGTTTTCTGCTTTGACCGAATTGCAAGTCTGCGACAATAGATACATCAGACTGGTTATTGAATTTCTTTACGTACAGCCTAACTTCAATCATCAAGCATAATCAAACGGATGAACCACGATTCCGGCTTGTATCCGAACTCAAGTCTCTTGCAGAAGAAACCCCAGACAATAATCTCCTAGAATGGACGCAAAAGGCGGAGGAAAGGGTCCTTCGCACACTTCGGATGGCAAACCTCGACGGAATTCCTCGCTATGTGGCAGCCACTAAGAAGCATGGTGCTCTATATCTTCGAGAAACGTATGCACACGGCCAAACTAACTATACGTGCTAACTCTATTGTCACAGTATCCTTCCGCAACTTGTGGCATTAAAGCCTCCTTCACGTTTTTGGCACATGTTTATAAAGGCATTACGCCAAGTCGAGGTCGATAACTCTGCGGATGCAGAGGCCTTTAAAGAGGTTATTTACTCACTTGTGGCTCAACAGATTTCCACATGTGACCCCTTTCCTGTCCACGTGGTAATCAACGACCAATCACCAGGAGTTCGTACGGCAGACTTGGAGGTTTGGTTCTCTACCATCGAGGATGCTATAGCTTCGAGCGAAGATGCTCTCAAATCGTACTTCAATCGCATGCATTCCTCTTGGGAGAAGATGGTACCGACCGAAAAGCATTGGATGGCCATGAATTTCTTTCCTGGTGCCATGGATCGCTTGGCAAAATGGGCGACCGCTTGTACGCCACCTCGTCTTCCAGGCGATACTACCCTGGAGCCTTTCTGGATCCTGTCGCTTATATGTTTCTTGGAACACCATAAGAACCAACACGCATGTCTTCTCACTGCTTTGCAGTGGTGTGGCGAATTGAAGAACTCTCAAACACGGTAAGGACCATTCCGTATGAGAAAATGGCTTTTGAACATTTCCTGTAGACTCGAAACACTTATTCAAAAGCTCGCTTCAGGACCCTCAACGCAACTTCATGAAATCGTGAAACTGGCGTATGCGCCAAATACCCAACCTCTAGCACGTAATGACGCTCTTATCGCCTCCTTCAAAGCCCTCGCAGATATGTGTGCCCGCACTTTGGCAAACTATGCCGTATTAGGGTACCCTATAACTTATAATTCCGGGGAAGCCCAGTTTCCCAGATCGAGCAATCTTGTTCAAATACTTCTTCAAGCGTATCCCAGATCGTTGAAGGTCAAAAAGGATCCTCCGCCCATGATGGAGCTCTCGCAAAGTGATTTAGACGAACTTGCTCCTCTCAAGGAACCAACTAGGCTCATTCAATGGTCCGTTTCATCATTAGCTGGTTACTATTCACCTGAAATATTTGCTAGGATGAAACAAATGTTCGAGGAGAAAACTGGTGCTGAGATGACCCAAGCTGCATTCTGCCATCTTTATAAGGCCGCGTTTGCAAGTCATAGTCTCGACGACATGCCTCTTGCCACGGACCTCTTCAAAGCTGTGACATCTACCTACTCACAATCAAAACTGGTAGTGGTACCAGAAGCAGATGGCCAACCGCGTAAATATATGTTATGCGGTCTCGAGAGACGACAGATGGTCCAGGAGAACAGCCAGCCGCATGACGAAGGACAAACAGCTCCTAACCCGCTTGAAATTCTGCTCAAGAGAATTCTCGGTTCGGCGAAGAACATACGCTACATCAAGGAGACTCTGGCACCGCTAACCCTAATGTGCATCCGCGATGCCCAAGCTTTGGGTATTCAGTGGCCGTGGCAGCCTCTTTCCGACTTTGCGACTACCACGATCTACCGACTTGCCAAGCAAATGGGGCCTAGACCTACCTCACCTCTTACCCCTGCAGAGTTGGCTACTTTCGGATGCGGCTGCGCTCAATGTGCGGAGGTGCGACAGTTCATAGTCGCAGGCAATCGACGCATGCTGTCCATCAGGGCAGCTGAGAAAGTGCGCAAGCATATTTCCCGTGAGATAGAATATAAGGGCCGGGATTGGGGCTTCGTGTGTACAACCATCAGGCAGGGGTCGCCCCATACTCTACAGGTACGTATCAACGACCTCGTGGAGCCAGCTCTCATAACTCCGTTAGATCACCAAACCGGAGATATTTGGAGCACTAAAGACGTGGCAGGAAAATAGAGCTTTTGCATTAAACTTTATTGCAAAGCTTGGCCCTATTGACGCTCTGGAGAGGATTCTAGGATCCCATTGGGAGGAAGTTTGCGAGATCCTAGAAATCCCTCGTTCTTCTGCCGCCTCATCTGCGGCACCTCGTGCGCCAATTACGACACAAGCCAAGAGCGGACCATCCAATCAACGTGCACAAACGACCGCAGCGAGAGGTAGAGGAGCTCCAATCGTACCACAAGCCCTTCCTCAGGCGGCGAAGAGAACCTTTCAACAAGCGATCGGTTCTCAGGTGTCTCCACCGGCACCAAAACGGAACAAGCCCGTAGAGATTATTGAGCTTTCTTCCGACTCTGACTGATACTTTTCTTCATCATCACGACCGGAGCATCATCCTATACTGTTTTAATCACCCATGTGTAGCATAAATGGCTCTGATTTGTTGTATATAGTTAACAACGTGTGTTCTCATCGGATATTGCGTGCTTTCTCCATGTCCCTGTGAATATCTACGAACGCCGGACCTGGATCGCCACCTATGAAAGTGGGTGAGATCAAGAACCCTGAGAAGAATAGGACTAACCTCCAAAGAAGTCGCTAACATCTAAGGTTGTGTCACGTCCCATGAGAACGTCAAGATGAACGTTGGACTGCGGTAAGGCTGGGAAGTGTGGGTTCTACCAAGGGGTGAGTGGCGGATCCGAAGGCAATCAGAGCCAAGCGCGACATTCACCTGAGATACCAGCTTTCGTTCCATCATGAGTCTAACTGGAGCATGCAATCCATAGACATTACGGTAGAGGTTGAGTTTGAGGTCATCCTGGGTTTGCTCCCACTAGCCACGCGTCGTGCATCAGATGAAAGTAGGCAAGGGGTGTTCGCGTCGTGTACTACTTACGTTTTCTAGTCTATTCTGAATCGCAGAACGGTTGTTGTGTTGAGACGCGAGCGTCCTCGGACCGTATCTGAGGGTATCATGCAAGCCATGCTCATTAACGGTGTCTTTGAGCGTCGCTTTCTTGGTTTCGTTGGCAGGAGCGATTCTCAACGTGTTACTCTGGATGTATACGGTTAGATGGCTCTCCCATTCTATGCCCGTAAGTTTACTCACCATGGTCGGAGGCGGAGTTCAAGGTGCCGTTGGGTTCTTCGCAGAGTGGCATTAACAAAAAGAAGAAACAGAAGTTGAATTAATAACATTATATAAATATCATTATCATCACTAAGAGGTAGTCATTATACATAGGGGCCATCTCGAATCGGAGCTGAACCGGCTAAGCTCAGCTTTTCGCACTTGGACTGTATCCACAATCAAATGGCAACCTTGCGGGCCTTAAAAAAAGCAGTAAATTTACCACCAACCGGTTCGGTTATCTCTGCAAATGGAGTTCCTTTCGCTCCTTTGCTGACGTTGAACGCACGGCCGTCGACGCTGGAAGCGTTGGAATACGCCGAGCACAGTCACCACGACCATCATGGTGCTCATCGAACAGATTCAAGACCCAGATGGGCTGGAGGAGTATCCCGAACGTCCACCGGTCTCGTCTCGAGGACTTTCGTCAACGGTCCGTCATTTTTTTCACGGCTCACTTCCAATTCGACTTCTCCCATTCGCTGTTGCTGACATTGTGGCCAATAGCTTTACCGACAATTCCTTCCTATAAACTCTTGCATACTACTGCTGTTCGTTCATACGATGGCTCCATCCCAGACCCCAACTCTGTCCCCAACTTTGATTCATACAAGACTCCCGACCCGGAGGGCACTAGAGCTCTTTCGTATTTCATGATTGGCAGTATGGGTGTACTTTCTGCCTCCATGGCCAAGGCCTCGGTCACCAACTTCCTCTCAAGCATGTCTGCAACCGCAGACGTTCTCGCCCTCGCCAAAGTCGAAATCGGCCTCGCTTCGATTCCGGAAGGAAAGAACGTCATCATCAAATGGAGAGGAAAGCCCGTCTTTATCAGACATCGTACCGCCGACGAGATTGAAGAGGCCAAGAATGTCGATATCAAGACGCTTCGTGACCCAGAAACAGACGAAGCTCGTACAAAATCCCCAGAGTGGCTCGTCATGCTTGGTGTTTGCACCCATCTTGGTTGTGTGCCGATTGGCGAGAGCGGTGACTTTGGTGGATGGTTCTGCCCCTGCCACGGTTCTCACTACGACATCTGTAAGATCTTTTATGGCGCTCCTAAAACAAAATATGTTTACTGAACTACTTTTCTAGCTGGACGTATTAGGAAGGGACCCGCACCCCTCAATCTGGAGGTACCCCCCTACGAGCTCAACGAGGCCGAAGAAAAGCTCATCGTCGGATAACTATAGACACTATGTAAGGTTGAGGCATTCCTGAAATTATTTGCTTGCATGGCTGGTAAACGTGTGTGTCAATGTATGGCGCCCGCTTGAGTGCTGCGACGATGGTCGTACTGCGTCTGTTATCCTATAAGATTTCAACGAGGATGATAGAAAGATTTTATGTATGCAAACGGCTGGCAGCCAGTGGCGAGCTAGCGCCCGATGGCTTCGACCCTACGCCTATTTCATCAAGTCTTCATAGGGTCCAATCAAAATCCTAATAGTATTTCGTAGTCATCTTGTTAACCCGAACCACATGACTAACTCGTAAGAAGGGCAGGAACCGCTCGGCGCCCAGCTTCCAATCGAATTATGGCTTCTGATTATCTCCTATATCAACGACAATAGAGACCTCTCTATCCTTTGTCGCTGCTCCAAGCGGTTCAGAGACTTGATCGAAAGACAGTGGTATACTTCCATGTCTATTACGAACACGAAAGATCGCCGGCCAGGTGATAGCATGGTACTCGACACGCGAAGACAGCCTTTGGTCTTACGCACATTGGTATCACCACGTATCGCCGACCTCGTCACTGAATTCCGGATCAAGTTTCCTTATTGCGTCGGGCCGAGCAAATTACTCCAGTCACTTCTCCTTGTCGATCGTTGCCTATGCGCCGACTTGGATACTCGCCTAGGGAAAGCTTTGACGTCCCTCCCTAATTTGCAGGTACTACATATAAACTGCCTCTTCTGTCCGGACGAGGAGGATACGCGCCACCGTTATTTGGCGGATCTGGTGACCACCAGTTTGAGAGAGCTCTGTTTATACTGCAAATGCTCGCGTATTCGGATCGAAAAGTCACAGCATATACTCTCGGCTCCCTGTATGCAATCGGTGATCACCCTGGACTGGATCGCATCCGGAGGGCGGGTTCGACCTGATGTGTACGATGTACTTACTCACACTTATAGGAAAGTATTGCCTCTTGTCACCAAGTTGCGCTACGGACGCACTGTAGACTTGGAAGGAATAGTCGCAGGCAGACCCATCACTCATTTGGGATGTCATACGATGAAAGATGGATTACATGGTGCACTTTCTAAAAATACGGGAGCCTTGAACCGACTCCGAGTGGACGAAAATTGGTCCAATATCAATTTCTACATGGGCCGTGATCCCGAACCATACCGGAGTTTGAGACATTTCGGTTGCTTTCGATTCATTGGATGCGCGGTAATCGTCTCAGCTGCTGTTCAAGACCTGTGGCTGACGTGTTCCCATAGAGCAACTATATACTCAAGCAAATGCTCCCATTTGCCATCCTAGAGCATCTACAATCAATAGAGGTCTTCAATCATACGATCAGACTCTCTCGCACAGAGGACCGAGAGGAACGTAACCCTTGGAAGGTATCACTTCTGGATAGCCTTTACAAGCAACACCGTCGCTTGAAAAAGATCTTCATCAAAGACTTGGTTGAAGTCAACAAGTTGACTGGCGAGAAATGTGACTGTTTCCTATGGGAGAGGCGAGAATCCTGGGAAAGGTACAGTGTATCACAGTTTACGGATTGGGACATGGTACTTGGTTTCGAACCCCAGGTTGTACATTAGAAGCATCCGTGTTTATTCATATTTGGAAATACAGGGATAATATCTCAATCGAGTCCGTCGCTCGCCATGCTCGGCTTAGCATCGAGTGGAGCGCTCTAGTAACAAAGATGAGAGCAAATCATTCCATCGATCCTTCGACAACTGCCAGTCGTACTGCTGATTTGGTAGTTCTTCAATCACGGGAGAAGGAGGAGGCGTGGGTGGTACATGAAGCATATCGTGCATGGCCATCATTTCAACCAGCTGAGAAAGGATCAGAACAAAGAGAAGACATCCTGCAAGGGTCACGTACCTGTTGCTTTGGAGACATGAGTGACTCCACATTACGCTCGTAGAGTGAGGGAGAAGGCTAAAGCGTATTTTAGATAAAGATAATAACGAAAGAATGACAACAAACCTCGAGAGGAAGGTCTTGCACATGACCGGTGAGACATGGGAAGACACGAACGGCATCGGAGCTGAGGAATCCACTGCCAGCATTCACTCGAGACATTGCCGGAGCGGCGCACGACCAGGTGTCGGCGGAGCTAGTTTCTTCATCTAAGAACGGAAAACAGCGTTCACTATAAAGGTTGGTCAGTACATGGAAGCGGCATCTGACGAGAGAAATCTCACTCGGCCGGGGTCGTCGGGGTGGGTGCGTCACGGGCAAGGATTTGAGCCAACTTCAGTTTTAGTTGCTCCATGGGGTCGTCGCATGCATCAGGTGCGAGTTCAAGAGTCCTGTGATTCGAGCTTGAAGAGGGGCTGAACAATCAATTAGTATCTCTTGTTTCGAAAGTGGCAAAGATTCTCACTTATTCGACGTAGCAGGCGACACTACAGAAGCCGAAGCACCAGGCTTGCGGGAAATGGAGATAGATTGGAACATTATTGAGGGAGTTTAGTATAAGGGTCGCGAACGTCTATCGAATGGAAGGTGGGAGTGAAAGGAAGAAATGTGATGCTTCATGTCGGCGCAAAAGAAAGCTTTATATCTTGATCTACGGAGCTGATCGGATCGAAGTCTAGATTGACTCGGAATCTGGGCGGAGAAAACGGTGAACAAAGGAGGGGAGCCTGAAACGAGTGGCCTCCGCCGTCCACCTATGCAAGGAACCCCCTTCTCACTGGGGAGCGCATTTATAATACCTTTCCTCAGTAATAAAGATGGCTTGATACTACATACTCGGGATTAGGGCTCCGTAGTAAGCACCCGCTTGCCATAGCTCTTGAGCCGTCGAAGGGCAGAGGGCTCCGATCTCGGATTCGTTCGGGTCTTCGCTATCCTGGTTTACTCCGCGGTTTTCAGTCCATCGAATTTATAGAGGTCATCGTCATTCAACGAGGGGATAGTCAAGGGCTCAAAGAGCCTACCATCACCACCGGCTAGCACCTCACCTTCAACGACCTCTTCATTCGTCAAAGACGTTTGTGAGCACCAATTTCTTAATAATGGACTCGATTGCGTGCTCTTTTGGGATTCCCGTCGAGATCCCGAGAGATGAAATACCTCCGTCGCCCACCGACTTGGATATGATATTCTCCTCAAGACAAAGAAACAAACACCCTGCTATAAAAGAGGCTCATCTGCTCACGTCCGAAAATCATCACATCTTGCCCTCGAGTCTCTTCCCACCTTTCGTCGTCACTCACTTTATCGACCGCCCGCTCGCAACCACTACAAGTTTTTACAAACTATAAACATGCAACGCTCAACTTCGTCCTCTTCTCTCGCTTCGTTTCTCTCTGCTGCGTCGGAGGGAGCGACAGTCACCCAGGACGTCTCCGTCACTGTCTCTGACAAGGTCGCCGGGCCCAGTCAGTCCTCGTAAGTCTATTAAGCTTCTTCAAGAGTTTATTACTGACTTTCATTCACAGCGACCAAGACTTCCCTGTGCTGCCTCCATCCACTGTCGATGCGAGGTCCGTGCCGATGTCCAGGAGCAACGCTAGCTCTGGCTCTATGACACCACCTTTAATCGTCTTCGAGCCCACATACCCTACTTCGGTCTCCATGGAACGCTGCAAGGCTACCTCTGGCTTCGTCAACGCCGAGCCTACACTCTATCAGTCCGAGCAGGCCTTTGTTGCCTCTCACGCAAGTATGACACAATACTAAACAACAGCGGATACGTGTTGCATTCTATGGACAATGGCTTCCGTTCCCCGCCCTTCATTGGGCTGTACTGGTCTCTACTCTTCCATTGGACAATCGCTGTTGAGCAGCGAAGTTTCGTTTCTCTGTATCCAATGATTCGAATGTGATACTATTTCTGATAACTTTCATACGTTACCGCTTGATCCCCTACCTCCATGTCCGGCCTTGAACCTCCCGCAGATAAAAAGGCTAAGAAGTCGAAAAAGGATAGAAAAAGAGAAGAAGCTTTGCAGCCACCCAATGAAAGCTCTGCGACCTCGACCCTTCCCTCAGCAGACGAGTCGGTAGAAAAGGAAAAGTCGAGAAAAGAAAAGAAAAGAAAGAGAGCAGAAGCAGAAGATGGAGAAAATGTTCCGAAAAAGAAGAAAAAGTCTCGTCAGGAAGAGTCTAACGGCCATATCGAGGCAGTCCAGCCACCCAGTGTGGCCAACGGCGTAAACAGCACAGAATCCAACGGAAAACATGAAAAGAAGAAGAAAAAGTCCAAAAATGTGGAAACACAGCCGTTGTCTGACGATTCTTCAAGGGTACAAGAGTTTTTAACAAAGAACTCGATTACCATCCATGGAGATGTGACACCGATTCTGTCCTTTTCCTCTCTTGATATTCCGGACGAGTTGAGACAATGCCTCCTGAGGTTTAACGACCCTACTCCGATTCAAGCCTGCTCGTGGCCACCTTTATTGGCCGGTCGCGATGTAGTCGGGATTGCTGAAACGGGGAGGTGAGTATTCTGGTACATTAGCCACTGCTCTAGGTCTAAAATCTATGTAGTGGCAAAACTCTGGCCTTTGGTATCCCCGCTTTGGCCCAACTTGCCAAGACGACCCCTGCGAAGGGTGCAAATATCAACGTTTTGGTGGTGGCTCCTACAAGGGAACTGGCTATACAGACCCACGACACTCTGCTCGCTGCTGGTCAGCCGCTAGGCATCACTAGCGTCTGCCTCTATGGAGGCGTGAGCAAGGATGAACAGAAAAGGCTGCTAAAAGACAAGAAGCTCAGGATAGTGGTAGGCACACCTGGTCGCCTCCTTGATCTAGCCAACGAGGGAGTTTGTAACTTCGAACAGTGAGTGGTTTATGTTCACAGCGGGATCAACCGGGCTCACTCGCACTCTAGTGTCAACTTTCTCGTTCTCGATGAAGCCGACCGAATGTTAGACAAAGGGTTCGAAAACGATATTCGTCAGATTATTGGAAAAACAATGCAGGGAACCTCAAGACAAACCTTGATGTTCAGTGCGACATGGCCTGATAGCGTTCGGCGGCTGGCGGCTTCTTTCCAAAGGGATCCAGTGCGAGTGACTGTCGGCCAAGACGATTTAACGGCGAATCGACGCGTCGAGCAAGGTGAGAGACCAAATGAAACACTGGAGGCAAGACTAATAAACCATTAAAGTGATCGACGTGTTTGACGACCCATGGCAGAAGGAGTGAGTTACTGAGTTCGGTTTTAAATGACGTTCGTTTGACGAAACAATAGTGCAAAACTGATAAAGATACTTAAACAAGTACAACAGAAAGCGATCAAGCCAGGATCAGACGACTCGCGAACGCTCGTGTTTGTACTGTACAAGAACGAAGCGCCACGGGTCGAGACACTGCTGAGGAACCAAGGATACTCTGTCTGTGTTCTTCACGGAAACATCTCACAAGACGCACGACTCAAAGCTCTAAACGATTTCAAGACGGGCAAAGTCGGTGTACTCATTGCAACGGATGTGGCCGCCAGAGGCCTGGACATACCAAATGTGGGAGTAGTCATCAATTACACATTCCCGTTGACCGTAGAAGACTATGTCCATCGTATCGGGCGGACGGGACGTGGAGGGAAGGAGGGTAAAAGCATCACCTTCTTCACCGGCGAAAAGCATGAAAAGGCACTTGCGGGGGAGCTGATGAAAGTGGTTCGAGAAAGCGGGTATGAGGCTGCTGGCGAGGGGCTTCGAAAGTTCCCAATGACCCTCAAAAAGAAAGAGCACGGAGCGTATGGAGCACACTTCAAGGAAGTGGATACGACCGTCAAAGGGACCAAGATCGTGTTTTAAAAGCTCTTTGCGAACGAGCAGGCTTACTTTGCCACTCCGATAGAGAGTATCACTTGTACAATGCGTCCTTCCTTGTTCCTAGACAAACTCTAGGCGGGATACAGTTAGACCTTTTAGATGGAACCGTCCCTCGGGAAACTCAAGTCCTACTCTCACAAGCGAATGAATAGACGTCTAATCCTTCAAAGTGACACCCTTGTCAAGTGGAAATGAAATTCAAGCGAGCAACGGTTAAATAAAGGGGGGTGAAAGCAACCATTACGAGGGTGATACAAAATGTACCGTTGAAAAATGTACTCAACCTGTGTATGAACACTCAGGTATGTTCGATGATATGCCTGAATCTGTACGCGAGGTTTATGAGCGACCGATTCGAAGCATCCGCTCTCAGCTTAGCAGCAACTGGTGCCTGCCGCTGGAGGAGCACCGACTTTGATGCTGTTGTCTTGCGACTTGCCCTGACTAGCACCAGCATCAGGGTTCGAGTCGATAAGTCGTGTTTTAATGTCCCTAGGGTCGGCGTTAACAGGCGGGCGCGCAAGATGAGCAAACATCGTTACCTTGCCAAGGTAAAGAACGCGTCTTCCACGCCCTCATTGACCTTTGCACTAGTTTCCATGAATCGGATTCCGAATTCTTCTGCCAAGGCTTGACCTTGCTCCTTCGAGACCTGCCTCTTGTCTAGCCAATCCGACTTGTTGCCAATCAGGATTTTGTTGACACCTTCAGAAGCGTGTTGTTCAATGTTCGAATGCCATGTTCGAATGTCTGTCAAATATTTTAACGAAGGGTTTCTTTAGCCTCTGATGGAAACGTACTGTTGAAAGACTTCTCGTCTGTTACGTCGTAGATGAGTAAAATACCCATTGCACCTCTATAATAGGCTGTGGTAATTGTCCTGAAACGTTCTTGACCGGCGGTGTCCCACTACGCAACCATGAGTATTCAAAACGTTTGCTGTGGTCCAGGCCACATACGATTTGCAGCTTTATCCGTTTGCCATCGAGTTCAATAGTTCGAATCTTGAAATCAATGCCGATTGTGGTAATGAAGGAAGGCGTCCAGGCGTCGTCGCAGAAACGAAGTAGAAGACAAGACTTGCCTACGCCTGGTCGAGTGAGACTGGATCGTTAGTGGATATCACTTGAAGTAATCTAGAGCTGATATTCACCAGAATCTCCTATGAGAAGCAGCTTTTGTGCAAATATGTGAGCTTAGCGTCTACAGGTGACGATGGCTCCAGCTTGCTCACCTTGATGAGAAAGTCATAATGGGGTGCAGCCGGCATGATTGTGCTTAATGTTTTTTGTACGACAGCGGAGACGACGGGATTCTTAGTTGCTAGTAGTTAGGCGTGATGAGATGGGAAGCAAGCTATATTCAGTCCCATGGCCACCACATGAGCCCATGGTCAACGCCGGTACACGAACACTCTCCAAAGAGTACAAAGTAAAAATGAATCGAGCTTCCAATTGCATAGTATCATGCGAACAAACTAGGGCTTGCTCTTTTTTAGCTCGTTCACGATGAGGCTCTGTGAGAAACAACGACGTGTCAGCTTAATTCCGGATCTAGAAAAGTGCATTCACCTTGTAAGCTTGCACATCTCCCTTGTACTTGAACACTGATCCATCAGCGCATACCCATAGCTGATCGGGATTGTCAGTAACCGGGGTCATAGACATTTTGCAAGCCTGACAAACCTCTTTTGACACAGTTGTTAGGAACCGTTCGTCGTGAGAGATTACGATGACACCGCCGCCAAAATTCTTCAGAGCTGCCATAAGAGCGTCGATACCCTGGACTAAAGGGGAAGTCAGCATCACCAAAGTCAATAAGAATCCCTACACACTATCCAAGTGATTGGAAGGCTGTATGAAGTGTCAGTATCAAGATAGCCACTTCTGAAGAACTTCACCTCGTCGAGTAGAAGAATGTGAGGCCGCTGCAAAGAAAGAGCAGCAAAAGCAACACGAGACTTTTGACCTCCAGACAATGTCCCAATCAATTGAAGTCTATTGGGGGCTAAGTTGATGGTGATCTCGACTAAATGAATAGAACTTGCCCTGTGAGACCTGTGATGCCAAATGCACCCAAATGCGATCGGTATTCGAGTTCACTCTGCCCGGGGAACTTTGTCGCAAGGAATGCTACAGGAGACATTGAAGGTATCAGCTGGTCAACATGATGTTGGGCAAAGTATGCGCTATTGGAGGATGAGCTTGGTGCGGACGGTAAACTCCGACACTCACATTCTTAATCGACCGTTGCGACTCATATGTCCCGATTGTGGCTCTAGCTCTCCAGTCAGCAACTTGATCAGAGTCGACTTTCCTAATGCAAGGTCAAAAGGTGTATGTGGTTTCCGTTGGCCTGCTTGCCTGCTCCGTTTGCACCGACAACGGCTATTCGCGACTCCAATCCAATATCTATGTAAACGTCTTTGAGAATTTGCTTCTCAGGTGTGTAACCGAAGTTCACGCCTGACAGCTGAAGCAGAGGGGGCGATATTTTGTCGACATCCGGGAATCTTTGGTACAGGTCAGAAAAGCCCGTAAGTAGAAAGAGGATTCGCACTTGAAACTTTCTGTATCATCTGCTTCTGGTGGCTCTAGCTCGGGTAGTTTCTCCAAAACCTTTATACGTGCTTGAGCCTGGGGCGCTAAAAAGAAACGGTTCAGTCTCTACAAATTGGATTTAGTGGATACACAAACCTCTGTTCGCATTGTACCTCCATCGATCTATGAACGCCTGTAGACTTTGGCGGTATAGCATCTGAGCTTCGTATTCCTTTCGTTGGTTACGCTCTCGTTCGGACTTGGTAGCGTAGAACTGCGCAAAGTTTCTGGAGCCTATTTAGTACCATCAAAGTCTGACTGCAGACACTACTTGCCCACGGTAATAATCGAGACGTGAAGAATGTTGGTGTACAATATCAGTGGCGACTGCATCACTATAAGGGTGGGTTTAGCAGAGCGGGATGCTTCTGGTACATTTGTACTCACAGGAACGCGCGATCGTGAGAGCTGAATGGAGTCAGTTGTGCATCACACATATAGAGTATAGCCGCTCACACTACCAATATGGTGTTCTCCCATGTTTGTAGATAATCTTCTAGCCATGCGAGTGCATTCAAATCGACTGGATTCCGTGCCGTCAGTCATTGCTGGAGAGATATGCAAGTGCTTACTGTGATTGGAAGGTTCGTCCAACAGTAACAGATGGGGTTTCACAAAAAGTGCACGGGCAAGTGCAAGACGCATTCTATATAGGTTGAATAACCCGTACAAACGTCGCAATTCATGCTTACCTCCAACCTCCACTGAATGATTTTGTCGGTTGCTTTTGGTCTGCTTCGGAAAATCCCAGTCCTACACATCGTTGTCAGAATAACTTCATAAAATAGCGTAGTACGTCCACCTGCTAGTAGGAGTGCTGCACGAGCTGGACCCGATGCAGCGTCCATGTCTGCAAGGCGAGAATGGACCTCCCCGAGACGCCCCGATAGTTCCTCCCTAGCCTCATCAGTGGCTCTATCATCTCCTTCTTCCAGTGCGGCAAGTTTACTATTCAGCTCGACCTCCTGTTTCAAAAGATGGTCCCTCCATACATCTGCTTTGAGGACAGATTCCAGTGCGGTAGTATCATCACCTTGAATCTATGAGGGCTCAGTCTGAAAATTTAATATAGACGGGTTTGAATCGACCGTACCTCTTGCTCCACAAACAGAATTGTGATGTGGGATGGGATAGGAACCTCTCGCATGGCAATATGGCGAAGCAATGTGGATTTACCGACACCATTCCTATGTATAGACAATGAATAAATGGCGTGAATCACACGATATGTACCCACCGGCCAATCAAACCGTATCGACGACCATGTGCCAATGTCAAACTTGCACCAGCCAGGATACGATTCGATCCAAAGCTGACATCAATGGAAGGAAGGTGAATATCCTTGCTCTTTCCTTTTGAGGAGAGTTGGGCTTCAAGGGAGTTGACCTAGGCGTGGTTGTGGTAAGCTACGTAGAAGGTTAGTCCATTGTCCAGAAGAAAACGAGAGACCAAACCTTCAAAAGTATATAACATTACTATAATCCTTCTTACCTGCATAAACATCTCTTCATACGATTGCTGGAGCAGCATGTGAGTGAATAGCCTGACACGAGTGTGAGTGGCAAACCTGTTTCCTTTGCGCATCGATGAGTTTCGAGCCCTCATATTGCAATCCTCGTTTCTCCCTCTTCTCAAACTTTGAGCGGATTTTGGCTTCTTGTTTCTCCAGCTTTTTGAGATCGACTTTCGACGCTCTATTCAGGCGATTAGGGCCATCGGGAACTACGATTTGGATGCGATTTGTACATACTTTGATTTATTGATAGACTCGAGATCAACACCTTCAGAGAGGGCTATCGTCTTTGACATGCCACTCTTGCTCATCTCTGTGACGCGGTCAAGGCGCGTGAGTTTGGGAGCATTATTGCGTGGCTTTTCTTTGTATTTCTCTTCCAAATGTATATTCAATGATCTGAGGAGTTCTTCGAGGACGCCCTCCTTGCCACGGGCAAACGACTCGAGGAGCTCGTGAACGACGGCGGGAATGTCTTCGTCCAGACTGTCATCGTCGTTGACATACCCATCCACATAATCCAGAACCGTCTCGTCAATATCTGGCAATTTCTCTCGAATTTGCTCGCCAAAGTCCATCGAGAGTGACCAAGCAAAAAAAAGGGAGGCAAACCTTGCTCCCCGACCCAATCATCCCATTTGTTGCCGCTGGCAGTTTGGAGACCCCGCAAAAGTTCACAATTACTTCCAAGGCGTCTCAAATCTCGATCCCCTCTAAAAACAGAGGTTTTATGCCCTTCCCGCTTTTGAGACCAGAAGTACCGTTTTCGACGAAAAACTACATATACACCAATATTGTACGCAATCACATTTTACATTTCCAGCCTTTTTTTGCTCATTTTTTTTCACTCGACAGTCTTAAAAATAACCCAACATGGCGACCGCAGGAGTTGTTAACATCCGCCGTGATGTTGATGTGAGTATCATCGTCCAATTTCCATCATCATCCCTCCATTAACGAGTTCTTTCCGCTTCATTCTCACCCCCCACCTCCCGACGATGCCCATTTGCCACTGTCACTCACATCGGCGTCTGTTCACAGGATAAATTTTATCGCTATCGGTATGTAAGATCGGTTTCCCGAGTATCAATACTGACATTTTCTTGAATAAATAGCATGCCGGTTATGCTGACCAAAGTGGAGGGCCGTGGTAATGGCATCAAGACTGTGATTCCAAATATGACCGATGTCGCTAAGGCTCTAAGCCGACCCCCGCAATGTGAGAATCAACTGATCCGATCCCCCTCAATTGAGACTGACATGGCCTTTTTACAGATACGACCAAGTTTTTTGGCTGCGAGCTCGGTGCGCAGACCATCCTGGACGACAAGGCAGATCGCTGGATTGTCAATGGAGAACACAGTGCCACACGTCTACGTGAACTCCTCGACGTCTTTATCGACAAATTCGTGCTTTGCGCATCATGCAAGAATCCAGAAACGGACCTGATCATCACCAAGACCGATACGATCCTTCGCGACTGCAAAGCATGTGGCCAGCAAACCAAAGTCGACATGCGTCACAAGCTCACCACCTTCATCTTGAAGAACCCTCCCAAGAAGACGAAGAAGCGCAAGCCCAGCGAAGGAACCACCAAGGAGAATGGAGAGGAAGCTGAAGAAGGGGGCTCTCCGATCGACGGGGACGACGATGACGACGAACTGACGAAACGTCTTCAAAGTGAAGCAGCTGAATTGGCCCCTGTTGACCAAGCTGCCATTGCTACCGAAGAATGGTCTGGTAATACGGATCCCACTTCCGTCGCCAAGCGCGTTCACGCCCTCAGTTTGGACGACAATAGCGATGAAGACAAGGGAGACGACCCGATGGAACAGCTCCGTCTTTGGATCGAAATCAACCGTGATGACGCTACCTGCGAGACTGTCAAGGCCAAGATTGAAGACCTCGGGATCTGGGAAAAGCACAAGACCGTACAGATCGTCGTGGAATCATTGTTCACCTCCAAGGTCTTGACTGGAAAGGAACTGGACAAGTACGCTCCCCTCATTAAGGAGGTGTGTTCTTTCCTATTCTAAACAATTCATTTTACTTATATAACAACAGCTCGTGTCTCCAGTCGAAACCAAAGAGAAGCACCAGAAAGCACTTCTTGGGGGAATGGAACGTCTTGTCGGAGTCAATTATCCCGAGTTGACGGAGAAAGTTCCCCATATCCTCATGTCCTGGTATCAGGCGGACATTTTGACCGAGGATGCTGCCAAACAATGGGGAACTCACGTCAGCAAGAAATATGTCGATCGAGATATCAGCAAGAGGGTCAGGAAGGCCAGCGAGCCCTTCATCAAGGTGCGCTGCTATCCTCTTTTCCTTCAAAATTTGCTAACACCAGTTTCTATAGTGGCTTGATGAGGCCGATGATGAAGATGAGGAATGAACTTTGTCTGCGCTCTACTAGTTTCTACGTGATCCGTGTTTTTCCAAGATACTATGCCAATTGCAATGCTTTTTTTTCAACCAAAAAAATAAGCGCGAAATTAGATTTTTCTACAGGTTTCTCTTCAAGCCTCATGGTCCCAATTATCACAAACAACGGTGGCTTTAACCGGATAACTAATTTCAAACTCCTTGCTGTCATGCAACTTTCGAGTCGCCATCATCCCCAGTCCGACGGTGGCCCACACACATACAGGCGGCGACTCCCCTGCTTGACTGATTTCCATCGCGTTCGGGTCGCATTTGGTATTGTACGGGATGCCATAGACTTCATAATCGAAGCTGACATATTCCGTTTTTGCTCGCTTCTGAATCTTCGTAGCTGCGTCAAAAAGGCTTACGGCCAATTGACGGAATTCAGGTGTGAGAGCCTGTTGCTTTTCTCCAATCAAGGCATTGAGTACCTTTTGAACCTGGCTGATAAATTCGTCCGCCACTTCTTCCAGGAACGTAGGGCCAGTGTTGGCTGGTGTGTGGTTGTAGGTGATCGACCGCCAACGGGCACTTCGCTCTTGCGGTTCCGTCTTGCGCATAGCTTCATACAGCCGGGATAAGGCTAAGCTACGTGCTTCATCAAGCCCAGGGACGAACGGTCGGAAGACAATATTGATGAGCTGTGCCACCAAAATACTTGTAATAACTGGGTCCACGACATCGCCAGGTGTCAGTTCCTTCCCACATCCTTCGATTGCCGTGATAAATGACATTATGTTTGGGTCTGTAGAGACGTCACGAAGACGATTGTAGTGGTCTTGTTCCAGAATGATCGTGTCTGCCGCCTCGTCTAGGCTACGAAGTACTTCAAAAGAAAAGTCTCCGATGGAAGAATTCAGATCTTTGAATGATTGAATAAGGGTGGCTGCATCGAGTGTGCCTTCACGAGCGGTGAAGGAGCGACTGGCGTTGAGAATTTGGCGCTGTGAATCAAGGGTTTTTACCGCGTCGGCCCATTTATTTCTGGAATTTTCTACCTCTGCTCTAAGTGACTTGTTTGTCTCGTAAAGTTCTGAATACTGCTTCTGAGCTGAGGAGACTTCTGCCTGTAGCCTTTTGAGCTCGTCTTTCTTCGCTTGAAGCATGCGCTGTCGGCTTTCTTCCTTTCTTTGTTTTTCGCGCTCTTTTTCCGCGCGTTCATGTCTTCGTTCCTTTTGCTTCACATCAGTGTCTCGTTCGTATTCAGCTTTATCGTGACTTGGTCCGTTCATTGGTTCGTCGACCGAAAGACTACGCTCTCTGCCTTCTCGCCGTTCCGGTACCACACTCGTAGAAGGATGCTTGTACTCCTTCCCAGCTGCATGAAGAGGACCTACGTTTGAACGTGCTCGTTCCGTGCTGGTTCGGGGGGTCGATGCCGGGCCGCTCGAAGCCCGATACTCATGATTAGCGACGTCATTCTCATGAGTATCGATATTCTCAGTCATTGGCATATCATGTGTCGGTGAGGCCCTGCTGCGTTGAGAGCCTCGTGTGGCAGGCTCCGTCGTTTGTTCATGTCCATGTCGACTAACATGATCGTCGTTATCATGGTCTCTAGTAGTATATCCTTCGTGCATTCTGTCTTCAGTTCTTGTTTTTCGTTGTTTCTGAAGTCTGCGAGTCGTTTCTTTGGACTTGAAAGAAACAGAGAGAGCCTCAGTAGAGTTCAATCTTTAGGCGCTTTGTGACCCACTGTTGACATAGAAATTGCTGCTATTCCCGTTGATACACTCAGGCGGGCAGGCAAGACAGGCCTTTTATAAGTATTGGAGAAAGGCAGGCTTATGACAAAGGAATAGAGCCTGGATCCGAACAAAGGTGGCGACGCAAGGACAATAATCTCGTCCACGGCTAGATCACATACATACACTAGTTTTACCAGCTATCACATCTTGTGTCACCGCAGAGAGAATAAACCGGAGCTATGGAGGATCGGCTTCGAATTCGCGCTCTGCCTTAGCGGATTGAACTTCTTTAATCAGGACGTTCTCCGCATCCCCAGGCTTGAGTTCAACCCCGTTGAACATATCATTCTCCACGATGAACCGAATTGCTTGTGAGAGACTAGAGACCGTATGTCTTATCTCTGGCTGTAAAAGCTACAGGTCATGTGAGTTTTGGTATGAATGATAAGGGTAGTGTTGCGAACCTTTCTGAGAAACGAAGGTCTGTCTACCAACGGATTGTACGACTTCAGTTGCGGCTGCTTTGGTATCTTCCTTTTGTGCGGCTTGATTGTGTCCACCTGTCAGAAGGTATTTCAGTCACGGGTATATGTAACATAAACAACATACGGTAGGATGAGGATCCACTTGCTCAGCTTCTGAGGCGGCTTCATGTTCGGGTGGTCTAATTTTAGAGGATATGATATCTCGGGAAGGATCTATGTCAGACTCAGACTCCGTTTCGGATTTGGTATCACCGTCTTCTGGATCTGCATTTGTATCTTGTGGAGGGTTGGTGGGAATTGGCAACGCTAATTGACCACCAGGTTGCGCGAGTTCGCGATCCCCGTTTGCTCTACCAAACCCTCGGCCACCACCTCTGTGACTACCTCGTGTGCCGCGTCCTCTGCCTCTACCCCGCTGACTACGCTCGACAACCTGCTGACCGTCAATTCGTTGTCGTTTATTGCGGGTTTCTTCGAGTTGGCCACGTTCGATAGCTTCTGCCTTTCGCTTTTTCTGTCCGGTTGTTAAGTCGAGAGCAACTAGTAGAGAGTGGAGCGGACCTTCTCTGCAATCTTCTCGGCAGTTGGCCAGTTCTTCTTTCGCTCTGCTATCCAGGCCGCTATAGCGTCTGGTGTGTTCAAAGATATTCCTGTTCCAGGGATCGTCATATTTGGTCTAAAGACACAAAACGATTAGTTAGTGGCAGCAAACAGAGTGTTTTGCATATCGGTGTACTGACCCCATGTCTCCGTCTGGAGCACTTTTAGGAGGTTTATATCCCGGCGGAAATATAAGATGGCGGTCCATTTTATGAATCTCCACGCTCTTATCGTATCCAGAGTATTCGCAACCTGGATAGTTACATCGAACTGGACCACCAGGACCTAACCGAGGAGGCCTGATAGAAGAGGTCGAAGGTCCGTGGAAGCCATTTTGAGGAAGCTGGCTAGGCTGCGACCACATGGTAGTCTGGGGCGACTGGCTCACGCTTCCTTGTAAAGCAGCTTGATATCCAGAGTGTACATAACCATATGAAGCGGCATGGGGTGTCTTCACTGCACTCGTCGTAGATTTTGAAGACTGGTCTTGACGCAAATTTGCTTGCAAACTGCTGGATACGTGGTTTTGAGACCAATCCCCATAATATCGGTTAGAACTCATGATTCTACTTTTATTCCGACCTAAATCTTCATGCCGAAAGGCGGATACTGGCTTTCTCAGTTGGAGGGAGGGACGAACTGCTTGGAGCCTGCCTCGACCACCTCTCGTCAGGAAAGAGGAGTAACACATCAAAGTCAAATGGAGTCTTTGATTCCATTTACAACGTCGGGAGCACTCGTTGATTGCGTAGACAGTGGGTTTTACCGATTCACAGGCTCCATTTCATCGACTGAATAAGATCTTCCTTCCTCATCTGCCCTGCAAAGAAAAGGTCCTAGTGGTTCTTAGAGATGGTCGTAAACTCATAGGGGTCTTGCGTTCGTATGATCAGTTTGGTGAGGCAGTCTCTCCAGTGTCCGGCCGTCGATGTTCTAACAAGCATTCTAGCGAATTTGGTGCTAGAGAATACATTTGAGAGAAAACACCTGGCACGTTATTACGCAGACCAGGGAATAGGTGTTATGATTATACGTGGAGAGAACGTCGTATTGCTAGGGGAGATTGTAAGTGGTTGTACTTGTACTGGATACACATCTGACGTCTGTTTCAGGATTTGGATGCTGAAGATGAGGTACCCCTGGAACAAGTACCGTTAGAGCAGCTGGACCCCGCGTACAAGCGAGAAGCGGAATTCCGGAAGAAACGAGAGACAGACAAGTCTCAAGTACTATTCGAAGGACTTGGGTTTAGCAAAGAAGGTGGTGAGGGAGATGGTTATTGATGCAGCGAGGTCTCCGAGGGATTCGAGTGGGTCCCCCTCCTTCATTATTCGGATTGTAGCATAGACACGCGTCTCTCGACAATGTGTTGATTCTATTGTTGCACCTAAAGGCATGCATCACTACGAAGCTCAGACAGCCAGTCCATATATAGGCTTGTTTCTTGTTGTACCCCTCCATTCATGTCCCAGAGCAAAAGGTGGCAAGAGATCGCTCTCAATCGAAAGCGTCAACAAGAAGATTCCATTCCTAAGGAATGGAGAATTCCAACCCCTCAAGCAGATCTCCTCAACGTCTTATCCATCCCCGCCACTTGTGGAATCCTCAATGAACGAGAGCTCACGATCACTGAGGAGAATGATGTTGACAGAATACTTGAAAAACTAGCTTCAGGAACTTGGACATCTCTGGAGATTGTCACAAGCACCCTCAAAAGAGCCGCGATCGCGCAACAGCTGGTCAGTCCCCACTCTGAAGCTGTACATTTTACTTATCAAACTGAGACAGACCAACTGTGTAACAGAACTATATATCGAATCTGCTTTAGCTCGGGCTCGGTTCCTGGACGACCATCTCGCTAAGACCGGCGTCAAGTTTGGACCTTTGCATGGGCTTCCCGTATCTCTCAAGGATCAGTTTTGCATAGAGGGCTCTGAAACGATCATGGGTATGATTCTCGGCCACCCACCTTCCTCGATTGATGGATTATTAAGGCTATGTTTCGTGGGTCGGACGGATAGCGAAAAGAAATAGTGTCCTAGTGGACATTCTTCTGGAACTGGGTGCAGTTATAATCGCAAAAACCAATGTCCCGCAATCCCTAATGGTAGGTTGTTTGAATATCGACCGAATAATTTGACAGACAATTCTCGCAGTGGGGTGAAACATACAACCACGTGTTCGGAAGGACCACAAACCCTTATAACAGATCATTGACATCAGGAGGATCATCCGGTGGAGAAGGCGCACTTATTGCTCTTGGTGGAAGTCCTTTGGGGGTCGGCACAGACATTGGAGGGTGCTTCAATACCTTATTCCATTACTCTGTAACTCACGCAATTATTCAGTTCTATCCGTATCCCAGGCAGCTTTTGTGGCTTATATGGTCTGCGGCCATCCTCCAATCGTTTTCCATATCAAGGAGCGTTGAACTCAATGGCTGGTCAGGAGTCTGTGACATCCGTACTGGGTCCAATGAGCCGCACATTATCCGGTCTGAAAGTCTTCACCAAATGCGTATTGGATACGCGACCTTGGGATAGAGATCCAGTGGTCCCACGAATGCCATGGAACCAACAAGCGTACGAGCTTATAGAGCACGGAAATGGAGGAAAGTTGTGTATCGGAATACTTGTACATGATGGACACACGATGCCTCATCCACCTATCCTACGTGCGCTCAAGATGGTGAGAGAGGCACTTGAGAAGGCTGGCCACCATACCATTGAATGGGAACCCCGGTGGCACGAAGAACTTTATCAAACTCAGGTATGGTATCAGTAAGAACACTGGCAAGATAGGATCAGCTGACAGTACAATGTAGTGGGACATTGAAACGGGTGACCTCGCGGAAGACATATTGACGGAATGTAGTGCCACCGGAGAGCCTCATATTACATCCTTCAAAGAGGAGGACGTGATGGCTGCCTTGCATGCACTACCGGGCGAAGATCCACCTCAGCAACGATCGCCATTTTACACCAGGCACCTAACGGCATATCAATTATGGAAATTGCACGAAAGAAAGAGGGAGTTGCGAAAACTCTATCTGGATTATTGGCAAAGTTCCCGAGAAAGAACAGGGACTGATAGGCCTATCGACTGCCTCATCTCTCCAGTCGCCCCTTTTGCTGCTACGCCACACGCGCTGAATAACAATTGCAACTACACGATGCTATTCAATGGCCTCGACTATCCTGCTATTGCGTTCCCGGTCACGGCAGTGGATCCGCAGAAGGATCCCAGTGTCAATCGTTCTCAGTTCTTTGGCGAGGCAGATCAAGCCAACCATAAAATGTATGATCCAGTGGTCTTCAAAGATGCCCCAGTAGGACTGCAAGTGGCAGCCAGAACAATGGAGGAAGAAGCGTTATTGGGAATGATGCAAATAATTGACCCAATCATTGATACCATTCGTGAAGTCAAAGTGTATACAGGAATGTGATGTAGATATTACAGATATAAATTTAGGAAAATGTCCGACCGCGTTGCAAGTCATGATATGGATACAGTTATCTAGGTCAGGGCTTTGACTCTCACATACCGTCACCCTCAAAGTCTACCACTGCCCATCCTTCTCCGCCTTCTTCTTCTACGATCATGCCGCCTTGCGTGAGAGACTCTGAAGGTGGTTCGACCTTTCTTCCGACAATCGACTCTATAACCGCATCAAAATCAAGGGGAAATTCAGACGCGGCTGGAGTTGGTGCTGCGAGCAATCGCCCATGATGAACGGGATGACTGACGCCGACACCACTCGCTGTCACAGGCGGCCAAATTGCTGGCTCCTTTTCGGCATCAGCCGAGGATGATGAAGTCTGATGTGAAAAGCGTCCTATTGTTTTGTCGTTGAAGCAAACCGTCCAGAGATTGGCCAGGACGTTTCCAGATTGGGAAAATGGGATGGAGATCGTCTGGGTATACGCAAGGTAGCAGACATTGTATGCCAACATTGAATACGCAATCGCGAAGTTATCCGTCGAACCAGGTGGA
This sequence comes from Serendipita vermifera MAFF 305830, assembly GCA_000827415.1. Taxonomy (NCBI): domain Eukaryota; kingdom Fungi; phylum Basidiomycota; class Agaricomycetes; order Sebacinales; family Serendipitaceae; genus Serendipita; species Serendipita vermifera. The sequence continues at coordinate 77,071 of KN824366.1, forward strand.
ATAATGCTGACATTAGCAAGTTCCGGTCGCAAGTAGAGCGCACATGGCATAATCCACCTAAGGATGGTCAGCAATGCACAAGTATACTTTTAAGAGACTAACTTGGCCCAGTTTCCATTCGAAGGTCCAGATGCAGCTTTAAGATAGGGAATCCCAACGCCGGGCCGTCGACGTGACCAGTGTACTTCGAACGGCAGTTTGATTCCCAAATAAAAACAAAGAACCCGAATAAAATGTAAGGTATGTCCAATGGCCGCGTTGATTTCTTCCAGAGCATACGAGGGTACCCCATCAGGTGAAGTGGGCCTCCGGAGCATTGTTTGAATTTCTGCGGCAGAAGGCAAAGCCAACGTCCCGATTGTCCATTTGAGAGAAGATGGCTCTACTGGCTTTCTCGCCACTGGGAGACGCGCAAACAACTCTGAACCAAACCGTGAAGCATGTCGACCGAGCCCGCTCACATTCCATGCACTGGTTGCGATGTTAGGAGGTGGATTTGGAATGGGTCCAAGTCTTCCCGTGGAAACGTCGGTTTCTGCAAGCGCAAATGCTTCTAATAGTTCCTCTACCAAGGACCTCCTGCTTTGCACCAGCCGGTAATTCACTTCGTCTAAGCTCCAAACCCAGTCTATGCTTGGTTCCCGGAATAAAATCGTCGATTTTGCTGGCCTCGTACCATAAGATAGGTTGCTCAGCGATCGGGCGCTAAGGAGATTGGCACGTCTCGTGGCCAGCTGGGTACGTAATGCAGCAACGCGCGTTCTAGCTGATTGACCAGAAGATGAATTATGGTGCGACGCGAGCAATGAGTCAGTGTTATGCTTACAATCGCCTGACGACAACTTACTAATGTCATTAGATTTTCTAAGAGCTTCTACTTCGTTCTTTAATTCCTTCCAATGTGTGTCTGTTTGAAATACTGTTCCTCTCTGAATTCTAGCGGTTTCTGTGGCCTTTAAGGATCGCTCTGCTTGCTCCTGCCATGCCTGTCGTTCCTTCATAATCTTCGCGAGCTTGACTTTGTGCTCTTGTATGCTACGAATGGACATACAAGAGTCAATCAAACCTATCGAGAACGCAAGGTTAGTGTAAAGAAAGGCACCCAACCTGGTACGTGAACAATTGATGCAGTAGAACCGCTTCTGGTGCAGTTCGCAGTTTTTACAATCCATGGAGGGTGCATGCAGGGGATCTATTTTGTTAACGCTGACGGGGAAAGGTCCAAGATATGTTCAGGAACCCAGCGCATTCATGTTGCCACCATTGACCGTCGTGCGATGACTCTGTTTAGTGCTGCAATTGAAATAGGATTATACTTGCATACTTCATTGCTACAAGAGAGCCTGCATTGTATTGTGGCCAGTACCCGAGCGCTTGTTCTCCGTTTCTGCAGGCGCCGGTTTCAGAAAAAATACGCAAAAAATGAATTAGCCCATTCGGAACCGAATCGAAGGATCGAGGAATGTTTCACCAATGAAGCTTAGTGTCAGAGCTACAGGTAAGAATAGGGCCATGATTTCATACAAGTCAACCGTTTCGGGCATAAGCAAGCCTTGTTACACCAAATACATGATTTATACACATTTGTTTACTCAGACATATCCATTTGCTGCGGGCTACGCGGGCCATCCTCCCCTTCGTCGTCATTGTCATCACCTCCAGTCGCGCTCCATATCTCTCCATGTGAGCCTTCATCATCATCGTCAGACCCTTCCACCATTGCTCTTAGAATTCGGATCGTTCCCTCTTGTGGGGTTTCAGTCTCGTCGCTACCACCGAACAGATCACTGCTGGCCAGCAGGCGGGCGAAGATGGCCATGAGCCTCGCTCTGTCTCGCGGGTTCACATCGTCCGACTCGACAAGGTCACCAGGACCTCCCGTCAGCTCGTCCGAGTCATCTCCATCACCAACATTGACGTGACGGTTGCGGTTGGACCTACTTCTCTCCTCATCGTTTGCCAGAATGCTGGAGGGGAACATCAGTCTTGTACGAGATTTAGTAAGTTGATTTGGACCCACTCGTCAAAGTAAAGGATGGTGCTGCTATCCTCTTCATCGCTGATCTCCTCGCTTTCTTCTCCCATCACCTCATTCAGGTTCTGAGCCCTACTGCTTGCTCGATTCCGACCAATTGCCCTAGTAGCCAAAGAGCCACCCACACGTCTACGAACTTTTGCCGAATCGGTCTTGACAGAGCCCGTAAGAGAATCACAATATTCATGCAACACCACTTTGCTCTCGATCCCACACGTGGCGATACGCGGCATGACCGGATGCCAACGTGCAGTATTCACAATGCTCTGGTGTCCACCCAGCCTAAAGGCAGGTTGGTTCAGTTTCATAGGCACACGGAGCGTCTCGTCCAACGCCGACATGATATACCCGAATTGGCCCTTTGGCGGACTCCATTCGCCATCGTCGTTTTCGATTTCTTTGCGATTGGCGAGTAAAGTCGCGGTAGAGGGAATCTTCCAGACGTAACCGCGAAAGTCGTCCGAGCCAGTTGCGAGGTATTGATCGGCGTCGTTCACAGTTCCGTTGCTTGACGTCAGATCACTTGGAGGTCCACCGAATGAGAGGTGTTTTGTTGTGCAGGTGTTACTGTAGGATCGTTGGGTTGGTGGTGTAGGCTCGCCGGAAGGAAGCCGTTCTGCGGTACAGAGTGCAATTGGGTAGGGATCAGATAGCGCATATATTGTTGGATAATGGTGCTACAGAGGAGATGGGTCATGAGTACATCCAATAATTTTACACTATTTACCTGATTGGTGGTGGCAAAGATTTCCCCTGGGTAAGCAGTGAATAAGCGAACCCTATTTCTCACGCATATGACGTACCAGAACGATCAAAAGCGATATCACAGAGTGAGGTGTAAAGTGGTCTGTCGGCTATTGGCTGTGTAGCGTACTATAGAGAGAATCAGCCACCACCGGTACAGTCGCAGAACCAAGCGCACTCGCATAAGTTCTTTACTCTCGGCGTCGATGCTTTGTCCAAAGCATTTGCGCATGTCGAAGAGGGAAACCCTCCCACGTCGCTGGTCTGTGGCCCCAATGAAGAGATGCTCAAGACGGGGGTGGAATTGGATTCCGACCCAACCTATGCTCCCAGTTTAGTCTTATAGCAACAAAACCGTTTGTCACATACCTCCTTGCGAGACGAGATGTCCACTAGGTCTTGGGGATCGTGCATCATGATAGAACAGCTTGCCTTCCTCACTGCACAAGTCAGTTTGGGCACCTATTTACACCTTTTGATAAGTACCTTGCAGTCATGTATAATGCATCTTTGGTGATATGAGGGGTGATTCCTCGAATGCTGTCCTTGCGAGCAAAAGCTCAGGCAAGCGACTAACCAAGTTTGAATTGGTGCTTACTTTGTGCTTTCTGAATGTTTCGACAGGATCGGGGTTGAACGAATGTCCTAGTCTGGTGAGATCGTATCGTTGTATGGCAGTATCTGCTCCACCACTGGCAACGTCATTATGAGTTATCTGTAACACTAGGGAATAATCTACTTACCATAGGAGATACTCGTTGTTCGCCGTAAACGCCAATTCGAAGATGTTACGCTGAGACTGTCAGGCAATTGCTCTATCAGGCGCACGAACAAAACATACTCTGGGTCCAGTAAACGTATGAATTGGAGTCTTTATTTCCGTCTCGTACATATCCCACAACAAGACCCTCAAATCGTCGCCGCCACTCGCCAACCAGCGGCCACCCTTTTGTGAGAAATTGACGGCATTGACACACGAAGTATGACTCCGAAGTTTACTAGAAATAAGGTTAGACGTGAAATTGTCGTTGGTTATGCCAGCCTTACGTGACCCAATCAAAGCCTCGCTCGTAGAATTCGGACAGGCGCTGATAGTGGCGTGACTTTTGGCTCACAGGATCTATCGTATCTCCTGGTTTTGATAAATGTACTCTGCTCCGCCTGTTATACATGATCCCTAGAACTTGTGCGGGAGGTGATAAGTGGGCAAGTTTTCTACCTGAACTGTCACCACCACTTTACATTTATATCTATAATGGCCGCGTTGGCTATTGGAATTCCACGAATAGCACCCATTCGTGCATCAATACTACGTCCCGCAATGACGTTGGCTATGACTGCGTCCTGGTCGAGGCATCTACCCGGTCTTGAATCGTTGCTCGAGCTGTTTCCGCCATGGTTGCTCGCTGTCCCAAAGAAGAAAGTATCACATTCGAGAAAACGAATGCGGAGTGCGAACAAGGGCTTGAAAGACAAGCAAAGTATGTGTATTCCGGTATTTAAAAAAAGTTTTTTTCATAGGCTAACATTGCTACTACAGACATTCACTCTTGTAAAGCTTGTGGAAGACCCAAACTGATGCATAACTTGTGTCATCACTGTTTTTCAGAAATTCGGAGAGCCTGGAAAGGTCCGACTGAGGAAGTTCAACCAAAAGAACGATGGTGGAATGCATAGATTATTTTCTAGTTAATTTGATGTATAACAAGACATTGCGATTAGACCCATACGAACACGAAACGAAGCGCGAAACGTCGAGTTCCTTTCGGAGACTGCTATAACGAGCCAATCGCACCCAAGTCCTATCAAAGTAATCGATCTACGACCAAGCTACGGTCTCGAATATCCTCGCATCACTCAAGTCCTCTTTTACAAGGCGAGCGACGCCATCGTCGAGATGCTTTTATATGGTCGAGGTTTAAATGCGTTATAGGCAAACTCAAACCACATCCAAAACCTTAGTTTTGACAATCAACGCCAGCCTTGGAAACATTCTTTCCTCTAAACTGGTTGGGAATATTTTCAAAAAATAAAAAATATCAAAGTAACTTGGAGTTTGACGAGTAAAGGCCCCGTCAGCCATGTCGGTGGCTTCCAAGAATCCGTTTGCCCTCTTGAATGGTAGAGCCTTCAGTACGAGTTCCTGTTACAGATACTGAAATATCTACGTGTATCGTAGAAGCAGCTGCAGAGCCAGAGAAGAGCTCTCCTGCCGCTCCCAGTCCCGTCGTCGAGGCCCCAAAGCCCAACAGGAAAGCACAGACGACGCGCGGCGGTCGCTACTATCAACGAGGAGGCCCAAAGCCTGTAGTTACCAGTCCTACAGCTGATGCTGAGACTCCTGCGCCTCCTGCTGGCGGCGAAAAGAAGTGTGCGTCCATTCGTCCTCTTACGCCCAGCAGGGTTCTCATTTTGCTCAATCAGACTACCGCGGTGATCGTGGTGATCGTGGAGACCGTGGTGGAGACCGTGGAGGTGACCGTGGTGGCGATCGTCCCTATAGAGGAGACCGTGGAGAAAGAGGCGAACGTGGTCGAGGCCGTGGTCGTGGACGCGGACGTGGAGGAGGCGATCGCCCCGACAGACACAGCGCTACCGGTGTCGTGTACGTACGAGTTCTCCCTACAAGTTAGCATGTACTGAACATTTTCGCAGCGACTCGCAGAAAAAGGTCCATCAAGGATGGGGAGGTGATCGTGGAGACACCGAACTCAAGGACGAGACCAACGGCGCAATCGACGCGTCTGCTGGCGACAACTGGGGTGCTCGCGCCACAGACGGATGGGATGCTCCCGCCGAGGGTGCTGGTGCTGACGGTGCCGCTGACGCTTGGGCCGAACCGGCTGGAGGAGCAGCTGCAGCCGAGGGTGGCGAAGCCAAAGAAGACGGCGGAAAAGCCGGTGCAGGCGAAGACGAGACGCGCAGACGTAGACGTCAAGAAGAAGAAGAAGACGAGGGCAAGATGACGCTCGAGGAATACAGGGCAAAGCACGCACCCTCTGAGAGCATCCCCAAACTTGAACCTCGCACGGCCGCCGAGGGCTCCAACGAATATTTCAAGGACGCCAAGCAGATCACCAAGAGTGAAGACAACGCTTACTTTGTTGGAAAGGTGTGCCCGGCCCCCCTTTCTTCATTACTCTGCTGATGCCCTTGTAGCAGGCCAAGACGACGAGCGCTCCTCGTGCTCGCAAGGAAGCCAAGCAGTACATTGAAATTGACGCCCATTTCGACCCTCCATCGCGAGGTGGCCGTGGTGGCCGCGGAGGACGTGGCGGACGCGGTTATGATTCCTCGCGAGGCGATCGGCCCGAACGCGGCAGTAGGGGCGGAGGCTACCGTGGAGGAGGAGGCGGAGGAAGGCAACAACAACAGAGGGCTGTCGATGTCGAGGACACCAATGCGTTCCCATCGCTCTAAAGCCAAACCTCTGATCAAAAAGCGATATGAAAATTTCGAAACAGTCCCCCCCCACCCACCTACCGCCGGCGCGTTTACAAGACCTGTCGCTTCACTCCTTTCTTCTTCTTCGCCGGATTCGACGGCAGAGGCTGCTTTTTCTTCCCCCCTGTAGCTGAGAGTACCCCACCACCCACAATGGTGCCGTCTGATCTGTATGTTGTTATGTTTACAAAGCACCTGCTTCCGTATGTAGCCATGCTATGTACCCTCTTGCGTATCTGAAAGAAAACCTTTCTTGTTTAACACGTTATCTGAGCTCGATTACAACACGTTCAGGACGATAAAATAAGTACAGCTGGTCAATGCTCTCAATGTCTCAAATCTTTGACGCTCGGATCGTCATCAACAGCCAGTATGCCGGGCTCTGTACGGATCCCTCTACCAGCCAGCGCGCCCCTCCCTCGTTTTACCCAATACGCGAGCACGTCCGGGTCAGAGGACCACAATGCCTCTTCCTCCTCACCAGCCGCTCCTCCTTGTACAACCTGGGGAGAATGCGACCGTTCTTTTGGTGCGGCACCGCCGGTACTCCAAAGTCCCCCACTTCGAAACCACGCAGGAATGTTGGACTGAAACCGTAGTTCTTCCAAGATACCAATGACGGCGAGGAGTATCACATCGGAAGCAGCATCGGGCTCTTCCTCTTCTTGCTCCTGCTCCGCACAGCTAAACTCTGGGATCTGCAACAAATTCCAAGGCTGCAACCGTGCTTTTTTGACAGTATCGTCAATCAACACCGTCGATCGTGCAGAATATGTCTCTTCCGAAGACCACCATACCGTCTCCAGATTCTTCGTCGTCTGGACTTTAACTTTGAAATCGGCATTACTCAACCTGAGCATCCCGCGCGTCCAGCACGCACGCAGTACACCCTGTTCCGTGCCAAGCGCCGCATCCACCATGGACAAGAGGTTGTGTGCCCATACGGAACTCCAAACCATCGCGTCCAGCGCACACATGAGCTTAAAGTTTTCTGGGTGCGCTTGGATCTTTCGTCGGAGGTCAATGAGGCTTTGGACTTTTGAATCAGGGTGTTGATGATCCCGATTCGATTTGTTCTTTTTCTTCTTCCTCTTGTTCTTCTTCCCGCCTTGTGTCGATGCTTCGGGGGGCATGTCGAGCCATCGTACGTCAAAGTCTGGTGGGAGCAGGTGATGCACTTTCTTCTTTGAGTTTTTCTGTTCTACGATTACGGCGCTGCGGGTACGCTGGTGTGCGAGGTACTTTGCCAGACAGGCGACGTACGGTCTACGAGTCACTGAGCGTACAGTGCCCTGACCACGAAACTCGCTTCTGTAGAGAAGAGAACCGTTGAGATCGAGGATGACGAGGTGGCGTGGGGGAAGACCACTAGACGAGGACGACGGCTGTGTGTCTATGGCTGCATTTGCGGGACCGAATACAGTACGGGCTTCATGCACTTGAGATGAATCGAGTGTTGTACTGACATATTCGGGTGAAGGAACCGTCTCGAGATCGTCGAGTGGCAAACTGGCGTTAAGGTGGTGGACGTACATCTGCCCTTTACTCTGGAAGAGACCTGGCCCCGGTAAAGTGGAAGCAGGTAAGATTGGTCCATCCACAAAACGTCCGTTTTTCATGCTGCGCCACGCATCTTCTAGGGAAAGCTCCAATTCTTCATCGTTAGTTGGCGCCTCGTGTTGCACGAGCGAACGATTCGCACTGGACGCCCAAGCAGAGAACCTTGCTTCGATGGCAGCTTGTTCTACTGTGAGTGATGTTAGTTGAGGGCGCTTGTACACAAATTTCGGACGCGACATACCATCGTGCTCGGGTTCTTGACCTCTTCGCGACCGTTTTACAGGATTGTATTGTTGATTATCATCTTCTCTAGATCTTTTGTGGGAATGCGTGTACATGGCTAGTTCCAAGGAAGATACCAATGGCAGGCTCTTGCGAACAGAACCAAAGTATAGGCCACGAAATCTAGTCAAGTAATACAATCTTCCTATTTGGAACTTTCTAAATAGTCAAATGCCGTGAATAGTCTCGAAAATATTGCCGGACGCCCTATGGACCGCCTATCGGGAACCAGAATGATCTAGACCGAATAAAGTAACGAGAATAATACGAATTTCCTGTGAAATCGGGCATGCAGGAGCCACAGCCTGTGGCGGTAACGGCTAAGAAATGAAAGAAGGGCCTAAGGTCGTCTACGAAGCAAGCTCGCGTATCCTTGGACCCCTTCCCCTTCCAAGTATCCACAGCCAAAAAAACATAGAAACACACGGAAATTCCACTCTTTAGGTCTCCAATAATTCTCGTCAAAATCACCTAAAAAATAGAAGATGGCAGCGACACCGACTCCGACGGTATCCATTCCCCAAACAGCGGCAGCTGGCGGACTGTTGTTCACCCAACCGCCTCAAACGGCCGCAGCGTCGTATTACAAGATTGCTCCATCGAATCCCGTCACCTTTGGATGGAACTTTACCAGTGTTTTGGTCTACCCGACCAGTTTGACGATCCAGGCGTATTGCCAGTCCAACGGGAATACGTATCCTATTGGACCTACTGGGTCCAATGGAGTCCTTCCGGGCAGAGCTACCGAGGTACGTGCAAATATGTGCTCGCCTGTATGTGTGCGTGTGTTGATGACGGTGGGATTTGACAGGTCGTATGGGACCCGTACGAGTATGATATAATGCCTGGAGCTGTTCCGCTCGCTGCAGCGGAATATACACTCAGGATCAACGATGACAGAGGCGCAAATGCTCCTATATTGGGTGGCTACCTCACTCCGTACACCGGAACGAAGTTCAGCCTGTACCGACCTCAGCAATATACACCCTTGGAGAGTGAGTTTAATTACTCGATAAACAGTTCTACATGATTGTTAACACGTCGGCTTTGCAGGTTGGAGCTGTCCAGGCTGCTCTGCGGCCATTGAGAGCTCGCCGGTCGTGCGGTCCGCATCGATCGCCTTGTTCGCTACTGTCCTCATCATGTTCCTCAGCGGCTTCAATCTACTTCGACGGATAGTATGATTTTTTGCCGCTTTTCCCCCATGGACCATTCACGGACCTCTGTCTCATTCTTCTTGCCCTAAGTTATCAAAACACGCGATTCTCGTCTTCCTTACCGTACTCCATGACCCTTGTGCAAGGGTATCCCTAGCGCCTCGCGTGTCCTATTACTTACATGTGACTCTATGAAAATATCACGCCATTTCATTCAGTGAAGCACGAGTTAGATCTAAAAGATCATTCAACGAGGATCGTTCAACGACTTAGAAAGCGGGCGATTCAGACAACTTAGATCACACAGTACGAGAGAGTAGGTAACAGTTGGATTGTAAATGACGGCTGGGTTACAAAGAGAGAGAAAACAAAAGGCGGACCAAAAGGGTCAACGCACTGACAAGGAGAGTAGAGCAGACCAAAGACACTTGACCGACGAGGAATGCCTAACTTCAACGGGTGTCAAGCGAGACGCTTACTGGCCACCACGGAGACGAAGGACCAAGTGGAGGGTCGACTCCTTCTGGATATTGTAGTCCGAAAGAGTACGTCCGTCCTCGAGCTGCTTACCAGCAAAGATGAGGCGTTGCTGGTCCGGGGGGATACCCTCCTTGTCCTGAATCTTGGTCTTCACGTTGTCAATCGTGTCGCTCGACTCGACTTCCAACGTAATCGTCTTGCCCGTGAGGGTCTTTACGAAAATCTGCATACCACCACGGAGACGAAGGACGAGATGGAGGGTGGACTCCTTCTGGATGTTGTAGTCCGAGAGGGTGCGGCCATCCTCGAGCTGCTTGCCGGCGAAGATCAAACGTTGCTGGTCCGGAGGGATACCCTCCTTGTCCTGAATTTTGGTCTTAACATTGTCGATGGTGTCGCTCGACTCGACTTCGAGGGTGATGGTCTTGCCAGTGAGGGTCTTGACGAAGATTTGCATACCACCGCGGAGACGGAGAACCAAGTGGAGGGTGGACTCCTTTTGGATGTTGTAATCCGAAAGGGTGCGGCCGTCTTCGAGCTGCTTGCCCGCAAAGATGAGGCGCTGTTGATCCGGAGGAATGCCCTCCTTGTCTTGGATCTTGGTCTTTACGTTATCGATAGTATCGCTGGACTCCACCTCGAGGGTGATCGTCTTGCCAGTGAGCGTCTATGGCGAGGCGATCAGTCAGCAACTAGAACGTTGTGGCCACAGGTAAAGCAGACATACCTTGACGAAGATCTGCATGGCTGGTTGTAGATAAAAGGCTTTTAGAGAGGTTTGATAGGAGGTTGTTGTGGTAGGGAACCAAGGTTGAGAAAGGCAAAGTGGGGCGACTCGAGGCGCCTTTTATAGCCGCGGCTTTGTCAGTCTCGCAGTCAGCTTTGCGCCCGAATAGAACATTCGGGAATCGAAAGGCGCTGAACGCTGACTCACTCGTTTATTGACACGTAATTCCGAAAAAAAGAAAAGAGTCGGTCAATTGTATAATCACCATCAAACAGGGCTATCAAACCCCGCTCCTGTCTTTCAAGGCTCTCACAATGAGCTCGACCGTTCCACCTCCATTCTATATCTTAGTGTCTCCTACGAGTGCTCAAGGTCAATTGCATACGACATTACAACATCCAACTATTCAGTTACACTATGCAGACGATCCACCCACCGCACTCCTCCCGACCACCGAGACCCCCAACATTCTCATTCTAGAACCACACATTCCGAGTCTAGTAGCTTCTCCACCTCCTCAGGAACCGCATTTACAAAGCTCGAGCCCGCCTGCAATCTCCATCAGCTCAGCCGCCACAATCACTCCGTCCGCAATCAAGCCTGACTCTCCGGCTGTACAAAGTCTCTCTGGAACCTATGCGGTCACTTCCGTCAGAGTGGCTCAGCCACCCGCTGCGGCCGTAGCCTATGCTGCCAGTCACGGTCAAGACCCGAACATTTACATCATTGACTATGCCCCAATACGAGAGGATACGTGAGTTTCCGATCGCTTTCTTATTGTTACTTGAATTTTGGATAGCCAACGACTGGAGAATTCGGTTCGAGAGCGGTCGACCACCGCCCTCTTGGCCCAGTTTCATCAAAGGTCGGAACCTCTCTTACTGCTAGTGTGCTCCACTAACATTACAATCAGGAACGCGCTCTTGCGAAGCGTCCTCGACGCACCAAATCCCAGGCAGTCACTTCCTGCAGGCGGCGGTTCACTTTGACGTACCCACTCGCCTCTGTGGAGCGCTACTTAGGTAGAGGTGGATCGTTCATCCAATATCTTATTATGAGTTGATCATAACTGAAGCGCTCACGCAACCACAGAGTATATATATATGGTTTTCAGACTTGTACATACAAGTGGAGATCCCGCTATAAGCTAATCAAAGTACAACGAGACCATCCATCACATAAGTCTTTCTCATGAGAAGATTCTAAAGACGCTGAGCAGTTCGGTGATTGTTGGGACGCGATATAGATCGAAACTTTGAGTTCATTGTCTAACCAATTTCGAAGGAAGACGATACTTGACCATAACTAGGAACAATACGTGACGCCAATCCCCTAGTCTTGCCTTTTCCTGGTGCTGCTGCTGATGACACATGTATTGGTGAATGGTACGTTCTCTACGGGCTCTACGCTCCTTGAGTTATATTCATGATGGGGCTCAAGAGCCTGCGTTGAAGTATAAAGTAGAATCTTTTGTAGAGTCCAATCACGATGTATGCACGCAAAGAGGTCCTTCTGATGCGCTCTCACAGTTTGCAGGATCTTTTGGCAATTTGCAGAGTGCCCACATGTTCCCGTGTACGAAATGAGAGAGATCAAGCTTTGTACTTGTATTATCTCCGAGGACATTTATGTTTCTAGGCCAGCACAGTCCAGGACGGAGCGTGCTCGGAACCCAGAATAGAAGCTCAGAGTGGGGGCCTAGCACCCATCCATTTTGCATTTTTGAGCTATCAGTGAAGATCGATGAAGTTGAACTTGAGCGCTGTAAGAAGAATTGATGCTATTAGCAAGAAGCTAGTGTATTTGTGAAAGAATGGCTTCACTTGGATTCCATGACATAGATCTCTCCATATTCGAATCGTCTTGTCCCTAGAGCTCGAGACGATGTGCCTTCCATCGGGCGAGATTCCGACAGAAGTGACTGCACTGGTGTGGCCTTTGAGAGGACCAGCAACGATTGCGCCTGTTTCGGCATTCCATACTAAAATTGTTTTGTCCATAGAGCCTGACACGATATGCTTTCCATCTGGTACAAATACAACGGAGAGAATTTCGTCCGCATGACCTTCGAAGGCATCTACGGCGACCGCGCCTGACCCGATACTCCATATTCGAATTGTTTTGTCCCAAGAGCCTGAGACGATTTGCTTTCCATCTGGCGAGATTCCGATAGAAGTAACTCCCTTGGTGTGGCCTTTGAGAGGACCAGCAACAACTGCGCCCGTTTGGGCATTCCATACTAAAATTGTTTTGTCCGTAGAGCCTGAGACGATACGCCTTCCATTCGGCGAGAACTTCACGGAGGTGACACAACCACGGTGACCTTCGAAAGAGCCAGAGACTGTACCCGTGTCGATATTCCAAACTCGAATTGTGTTGTCCCAAGATCCTGAGACTATGTGCTTTCCATCTGGTGAGAATCCGATGGTGGAAATCCTATTACTGTGACCCCTGAAAGGACCAGCAACAGATACACCTCTCTCGACATCCCATATTCGGATTGTTTTGTCCCAAGAGCCCGAGGCGATGCGTCTTCCGTCTGGCGAGAATGCGACAGAGACGACCGCATCACTGTGTTCTTTGAGAGGATTAGCGACGAGTTTACCCGTCTCAATATTCCATACTCGAACCGTTTTATCATCGGAGCATGATACGATGCGCGTTCCATCAGGAGAAAATTCGACTGAATTAATCCAATAGTTGTGACCTTCGAAAGCACCAGCGAAGACGACAACTTTCTCCGCATTCCACACTCGAATCGTTTTGTCATCAGAGCATGAGACGACGCGCTTTCCATCTGGAGAGAATCCGACAGAATTGACGGGATGGGTGTGACCCTCCAGAGGACCAATCATGACTGCACCCGTCTCAGCATTCCATATCCGAATTGTGTTATCCCAGGAGCCTGAGACGATGCGCTTTCCATTTGGATTGAACCCGACAGAACTGACCGGATAGCTGTGACCTTCGATAGGACCAGTGACGACCTCACCTGTTATGGCGTCCCATATTCGAATGGTTTTGTCCCAAGAGCTTGAGACGATACACTTTCCATCTGGAGAGAATCCGACGGAGCTGATTGAATGACTGTGACCTTCGAGAGGATCAATGGCCACGCCAGTTTCGACTTTCCATATTCGAATTGTTTTATCTGAAGATCCTGCGATAATACGCTTTCCATTCGGCGAGAATGCGACGGAGGTGACTACATCGCTGTGAATTTTGAGAAGACTAGTGATGGCTGCACCTGTCTTGGGATCCCATACTCGAATAGTTTTGTCGTCAGATCCTGAGACGATGTATTTCCCATCTGGAGAGAATGCGACGGAAGTGATGGAATCGGTATGACCTTCGAGAGGACCAGCGACGATTTCACCGGTCTGGGCATCCCATACCCGGATCGTTTTGTCGCTAGAGCCTGAGATGATGTGCTTTCCATCTGGAGAGAATCCGACAGAGTTGACCCCATCATTGTGACCTTCGAGGGGACCAGTGACGACTGTACCTGTCTCGGCATCCCATATTCGAATTGTTTTGTCAACGGAGCCTGAGACAATGCGCTTGCCATCTGGTGAGAATCCAACGGAGCGGACTAGGTCGCTATGGCCCTCGACAGGAATAGCAACAACCGCACCAGTTTCAACACTCCATAATCGAATTGTTGCGTCCCAAGAGCCCGAAGCAATGCGTTTTCCATCTGGCGAGAATCCGACAGAGCTGACACAAGTGCTGTGACCTTCGAAAGGACCAGCAACGACTGCACCTGTCTCGGCATCCCATACTCGAATCGTTGCATCCCTAGATCCTGAAATAATACGTCTTCCATCTGGAGAGAATCCGACGGAGGTAACCTTATTGCTGTGACCTCTGAAAGGATCAGAGACAAGTGCACCCGTCCTGGAATCCCATATTCGAATAGTTTTGTCATCAGAGCATGAGACAATGCGCTTTCCATCCGGCGAGAATTCGACGGAGCTGACCAGATCGTTGTGACCCTCGAGAGGACCATTGACACTTTTACCTGTCTCTGCGTCCCATATACGAATTGTTTTGTCACCAGAGCCTGATACAACGCGCTTCCCATCTGGCGAGAGCCCGACGGAGGTGATCACGCCGTTGTGCCCTTCGAAAGGACCAGAGATAATTGTACCCATTTCAGTGTCCCATACTCGAATTGTCTTGTCATCAGAGCCCGAAACGATGTGTTTTTCATCTGGCGAAAATCCAACGGAGGTGACCTTATCACTATGACCTCTGAAAGGACCAGAGACAAGTGCACCCGTCTCGGCGTTCCATACTCGAATTGATTTGTCCCAAGAACCCGAGACAATGCGCTCGCCACTTCGAGAGAATCCGACGGAGCTGACCGGAGAGTTATGACCTTCAAAGGGACCAGCGATCACAGTACCCGTCTTGGTATCCCATACTCGAATTGTTTTGTCCCAGGAGCCCGAGACGATGCGTTTCCCATCTGGCGAAAACCCAACTGAGGCAACAACGGAGGTATGCTCAGCCAACACACGCTGAAAAGCCGGCCAATTGCTTAGCCCACCATTCCGAACTGTAAGGGTCCGTCCATATTCCGGTATATAGTGCTTCCACACAACTGAAACTGGAGGCGAGAATGGTAGAGCCGACACGTAAATGTGTGTCACACTTTGTGAGATCACGGCGGCAAATGTATTTACGAAGTTTTGCATATCTTTTGCAAACTTCACTGCTTCTGGGTGATCATTGGGCTAACGAGGTCGTTAGTATTCAATGAACATTACGAAGGGCCGTTGTAGACCTACCGGGATCCATTCAACTAAGGAGAGCAGCGTCTCCGATCCCATGTTGACTCGTTGAAATACGCTCAGAACTTCTAACCATGAGAGAAATTGCTTGCCCATAAAATATTGGACGCGACCAAAGACCTCGAGATCGAATCTTGTCTCAACAAGGTGGCTTCCCCACCAGAGGGATGAATACAGTAGGTGAGGTGTGATAGATGCCTCCGCCCTGGAGGCAAGATCTATAATGTCGGCATTTCGAAGATAGGAAGATTCCACACTACATATATTGAATTTCAACTCCTCGTTTAGCACTCGGAAGCATGCCAAGGCGAGTTTCCGATTCTCGCGGCCTCGTTCGATGGAGAATCCTAGAGTGCTTTTGTCGCACTTGAGTAAAAAGTCGACAAACGATTGGTGGTGGAATCTTAGGTTATCGTGGTATTCCAGCACTGATTGTAGCCCAATGCATATGTGCTCAACGGTGGATCTACTCATGGAGAGTAGATGCACTAAGGATGTGAAGGACAAAGGGGCCTTTGCCAGGATGATCGCGCCGACAACAGTGCGAAAGTCCTCCATGTTCTCATTTGAGAAGTATATGTTTAAAATTTGATTGTAGAGGGCATCTATATTACCCTTGGCTCTGCCTTCTAAAACCTGGTTGAGCCGCCACTCAGGCTCTCCACGAGAAATAAAATTGACGACTGTTTGAGCCCAAATGAAAAGACCTGCCGCCATGTAAACCAGAACGTCGATGGTTTGTGTATCCGGCCAATTGGTCTGAGGTAATGATAAAACATATTGGGTCGCAATTTTCCGGAGTTCCTCAATCAGGAAAACTCGAATATCTTCTGACGACTGTGCATCGACCATATCACCAGCCAGCATCTCAATTAAATGGTGTTTGGTGGCCGAGAACAGGCGTTCAATGTCGTTTTCTCCTCGACTGGTCACGATAAGCTTGAATTTTGCGGGCAATTGGGACCAATGATGAAGCGTATTTATAAGGGCCTTGCGATGCGGAGAATGTTGCCCCTCAAGACCTCCGCACTCTTCCAGGGCATCGATCACGACAACCGGCAATCTCGCATTTGGTATATCCGTAGCACCCATTAGCGGCTCATGAATAAAATGATGGAAGAGGCTGTCGAGATTGGGGGTTTCTAGACTAATTGCATCTTCTTCCAGCTTGAGTATGACCGTCTTTCGTACTGAAGAATGACGGCGAGCGAGATCATAGGATACAGATCGCCACAAAGCGTGAGGTGTCAATTCGGCAGCTTTTTGTCTCTGGAAGAAAAAGCTTGACCCAAGCCTGCCCAGAGCAACTAACTGGTCCACCACTTCTGTAGCAATGGCCGACTTTCCGACGCCAGGATGACCTTTGAGCCAAAGGATGTTCGGCGCATTGAGGTCTACCGCCCAATCCTGGATTTGATCTAAGATCGCTTTGCGTGTGCCTGGCATGCATCCTTGAACGGGAGAACCACACTTTATTCCCTTGATCCTCAGTTCTGAGAGAACACCTTTTTCTTCTCGCGAAAGTCGCACGTCGGTAGGAGATTGGATGTGGCTCGTTATCGAAGCACTAGCGCGTGCTGAGAGTGCAGGAAAGATCCCCTCAGTAGTTATGTTGAAAATATGAGAGGAAATGGGCCTTACCTTTACTCTGGAGCGTCAGGTCGACATCGCCTGTGCGTGCGGAAGCTCTCAGAAAACCTTCTATCAGGCGCGTGACTGTTACCCGCTCGAGGTATGCACGCGTATATGAGCTAATAAAGCCAAATATATTGTCTGGAGTGGTAGGAGATTCAATTTTTATGGTGTATTCAGGCGATAGTCGATAGTAGACGCCAGATGATCCGAATTCTCGTTCGGCATTCTCCTCCGTAATATCTGTCTGCTGGGCTATACTATAAAGAAACCCGTCAGAGTGAATGGATGTGGGCTCATTCCTCCCACTACCAAGGCTGAGAACTGCTGAAACCGCCCTATCAGTCCCATACAGCTCTCTCGCTTCCTGGATTGCCTGGAGCGTTGGATTATTGAACCCGTTAACTGCACTTACAACTTCTTCCTTTTGAGGTCCATTTCCAATATATACGGAAGAAAACAACCCTGGAGTGGCCCAACAGGCTCTTACCGCTTCAATAATGGTGGGATTGTAAGAAGGCTGCTTCGATTTGTAGTTTCGGAACATCCGGCAGCCAGCAATAGAAGCTGATGAGTAGCATATTGACCTATATTGTATCAGCTGCGTTGCATTACAGGCGCGTGATTGAAAACATACACGCGACATCCTGCATCACGCTCAATGTTTCCTGCTAGTCTCGTATCATTCCGGACATCCTGTTTTTTTAGGTAAGTCTCAATCGCCATAATCAGCCTCTCTGATCTGAGTTTATCATCGCATGGGTCCGTGGCGAAGACTTTTTCGTAAATGCCAGTGAATGCTTCCAAGGCCTCTGAAGTGGTCATTTCCAGGACACCAAGAAGAATAGCGATTACACTGGGCGTTGTTAAGTCTCCGTGGCAGGCCAAAAGTCGTCACTCACCCTCCTGCACCGACGCCGGTCATAAAATGGAAGAATTCACAAGGTCGAACGGGTCTTCCATGGTCGTGTTCAAGTACATGCATCAATTCCTCCAGAATCAAAAGCTGCGAATAACACCTGGTGTCCCCACCGTCTGTGAAATAGGGCCGGCGTTTAGATTATGGAGAATGGCAAGAGGATCTTCGTACCAAGGGATAGGATGCGTACTCCGTTACCATCTGGGTGCAAAAACCCCTCCATTTCTTCACTTTATGTAGTTCGCGCAGAATACTGATCGGCAGGTGGCAGTCCAAGTAGGCGACATTCGACCAGGAGCCCACAGCGTTCTGCGACCCAACTTTGGGGGAACCATACCAATCTGATGCGCAAACTTTGGGCGAATTTCTTACATGAAAGGCTTACTCGAGCGATGATATGATATCTCAGCCGCGCCACTGCACCATTTACAACCATCAGACCTGACTTTATAGCCGGTCTCTGGAACCGAAGCAGTCACAGCGGTCAGAGTAGCTCAGCTACGACCAAGCCTACTACACGGCGAGTCACGGTCCCGTAACATTTCCATCATCGACTATCTCACAACAAGAGGGGATACGCCGGTCCTTGCTTTCTTCTTGAACTCACGTACAAACAGTGACTGGGGGATTCGGTTAGAGAGAGGTCGATGGCCTCACTTTTGGCACAGTTGTAACAGAGGTTGGAATCTCCTTCACAAACCCTCTTACTATTACCAAACGCAGGGACGCTAATCTCTTGTGAAACGTTCTCAACGCATCAAGCCCATGCCAGTCGCTTTCTGGCCGGAGGCGACTCACTCTGATATTAGCCGGTTACATTCACATAGCATATATGAAGATTAGAGAGTGGATATATTAATAAATGTGTAAAGACTGATAGATCGTCTATGATTGCTCCAACCGCGCCGAGTAGCCTACTTCGAATCGGGGAGGTTCACTAAATAGAGCACCTATTTAAGCGTAACTCGTTAGCACCATGTTTTCCTCGTCGCAAGATCACTAAAGAGCATACCACTTGTGTCATACCATTGAATGGCGCTGTTCCCTGTGGGATGTTGATGAAAGCCCCAACGTCGGGGTTGGACGCGTCTACTGAGTAATAGGGAGTAATTGCTACCGTTGTACCGTCGGGCTTGACCCAGGTTTCTTATTGGGATGGGAAGCATATCAGCACAACTGGTTTGGGACCGATAATCCCATACGTACGACTCAGTTTCGAAGTGGTTGGGTCTTTCCTCCAGATACACGACTCTGTCCATGCGGTATCACTGCCCATAATATCTTGGAATGGAACGGCTCCAGCAGCACCTGTCGGATATCATAAGTCAGCCAATTTGCAACCAATGGCAAAGAAAAGACTTTACTTTGCTTGACTGAACTTCCATATATAAACGGCGAGCTATTGAACGTGTTCGCACCAAAGTATGGATAGTCAGGAGAAGTTGTAGCCTACACAGATAGGAACCTATCAGTAAATATGTCACGCGACGATGGAAAGCAACTAGACGTACAACATGACGAAGGTCAAAGCAACCGTTTGCCGTCGCGGGACCCTCCGGAGTGAAGACGCTTGTAGGCTGTGAACCGGTAGTAAAGGTATAAAATACACTATCCCCATGCTTGGCAACATATCCCAGTGTGGTACCATCCGTTGTGTCGACGCGGATGCGATAATGAATCTCTAATGGAGTTTCCGGAGTCGTTGGAGACTGCTCGACGACCTTTTGGTACACATTCAACTATATAAGAAGATGAGTGCTAGGAGTCCACTCAAAGCGAATCTACCCACCCTGTCAGGGCCACCACAAAGATGGGCTGCATCACCGTTGCATTTCTGGAAAGAGGTGAGCTCGAAGTGCCGAATAAATTTCACTGCCCTACCATAACGCAGCCATCCGTAGCGGCAACTGGAGGGAGAGCATTGCCACAATCTATAGGCGATTAGTAAAAGCCTCGGAAACAGTCAATCTACGAACAGCATTCCTATGTCTTGATTAGTCATCCGATAAAAATGACCGTAAAAGAAACCTACAGATGCATACTCGACTCCGGCCACAGTGAATCCAGCCGCTAAGCAGGCATCCACACAGGTTTCGACCTTCATAGGTGCAACGGCGTCGGGCATAGGCGTGAGGACTCTCGCAAGAACAGAGTCGCTGAAAAATACATGAGCGGGTTAATGATTCCACCGCAATTTACTGACACGTAGCATCCTTGTGAGCTCCAGTCGTTATACGAATCCAATACGGTTGGAGCAGCTCCAAGGTCCGATCCACCATATTCGTATACTGTCAACTGTCATGGAGTTAGATCATGGTCGCGTTTGGTCAAGCAAGACCACCAACCCTGTCTGAGCCACCACAGATTTCCGTGCCGGCAGCACCTTCGCAGGGCTAAACCATCGATTTAGTATATTATACAATGGAATCGAGCGCACATACCATTGTGCATCCGTCAGTTGCGGGGGAACCAGATGCGCCAATGGCGTTCGAGCAGTCTGATAAAAGTTCAGTCACGATGATACTTGTGGTTAGTGCTCGACATACAGCATTCCTGTGGATAGAAATGGTGAGTAACCTATTTCACGATGTAAGCTCGACTTACATTTGCATATTCAAGTCCAGACAACGAATAACCTGGTGGCAGCATATATCAGCCAGCCATAAATGCAAGAATGCTCTAGGCTTACCAAGAGAAAGACATTTGGCAGTGCATTTCTCTACGGTCATTCCACCGTCCTCATATTGACGAACGGCGAGGGCGCGGTTGTTGACCTGATCACTGGATGGCAATTCAGCCAAACACCTCACTATTTATGGTGATCACTCACGTGTAGCAGCCTTTGAGCGTCCAGTCTCCCGCACTTGGGATCTGGACGGGGATCTGGACGGGGGCACTGGTGGGTGGGTACAAATAGAGGTTCAGGCGATCTCCAGAACCACATGTTTGAGCTGCGTTTCCTTCACAAGGCTATTGAACAGATCAATAGATCGTAGATAGGCGTACTATAAAAGCTTACCATGTTGCAGCCATCAGTTGCGGGGACACCAACGCCGGCGGATGTGATAATGTCGTTGGCACAGTCTATTCATTCACGGGTTAGCGGCAGGTTCAACCACAGTGTGCCACAGGCGTACAGCACTCCTAAGTAAAATAAGCCCCATGCACAGTACTGAAATAAGAGAAACTTACATTTCCGTATTCAAGTCCAGCGTACTTGAAGTCGTCCGCGAAGCAAGCAGCCGTGCACTTTTCAACAGTCATACCGTCGATCCATTTACGGGTAGGAAGCGCACGATTAAGGACAGAATCACTAAGGCCAATGAGTAATGGTTTCCACTCTGTGTAAAAATACTCACGTGTAGCAGCCTTGACCAGCCCAGTCTCCGACTGCCACTTGATTGGGGTCGGTGACTGTGCCCTGGTTTTGCCAGACAGTGAGTCGAGCTGAGCCTCCGCATGTCTGGGTGTCTCCAGTACAGGTCATGTCACAAGTAGCATCATCAGCGTGCAACAAGTTGTTGACGGCGTTGTCACAGACTGCACAATCCTTGAGCAACAATCTTGAAACGACACAAGTAATACCCACAGCATTCTTTGCTCCATTCGGTACCGGCGATGGAATAGCCGCGAGCATCGCAGAATTGTTGGCAATACTCATTGGTCATGCCAGCATCGGACACTGTGGTTGGACCAGTCAAACTACGAGGGGTCACCGTGTCGCTGTACAAATACTCAGTCTCTGTGGTACGATGTAGTTGGAGGCTTACACGTAGCATCCAAGCTTGACCCAATTGGCGCCACTGGGAGCGCGAACGGTAAGTGTGGTTGCATCCCGTTTGGTAGCAGACTGTGGTAACTGGTTAAGTAACTAACAACGCTCACTTCGAGCTTCTTCACTCACGTGCTCGAGAGGAAGCGCATTAACAGCCAGAAGGAAAGGAGTGAGTTTAGCGAGTGTAGATAGTAACATTATTAAAGGATTGGAGGTTAACGAGCCCAAAAAGAACGTGGGTACGGATGACCGTGAACGAGAGTCCGTCACCATCTGCTCGCCTTTTCAAGCATTGGGACCACTGTCAACGGTCTGGCCTTCTTTCCGGTCGGGATTTTGGAATAGTATCATTAAGGGACCAAGTTTCGCTAGTCTCCGCTAGGCCGCCCTGTTTGACAAGAGCAAGCCTGAGGATTCGACAAAACCGGGCGATTGCTAAACTACTAAAAACCGCGCGGAATTTGCAAGTTTTCGATGATTTGATGGGATTGACGCGTCGAGGATACCCGCTAAGCAACGAATGCCGCCTGGAGGGCTCCTTCCTCAAAAAGTTGCGCCTTTTACCATCAGTCCTACTTTTATTTATGGTTTGTATCCTTTCTCTCGCCTTTTTATGAGCAAAGGAGATTAAAAACACGAAAAAGGGCCACAAGCGATCCATGTTTTTTTTTTGCTCTTGCTTTCTTGAACATCGGCACGGCGCGCCTTGTATTACGTGTCTATTGCTACTTTTCTCGACATCAAGCGTTATCTGCCGTTGTCATAACTCTGGCTTGGAAAAGTGACAGGCGCAGGCGCTAGACTGCAATATAACCTTTTGCCTCCAGCGGAAGTTGGAGGCCTCCGGGAGTAATAAACGTCGACAATACCTCGCCAAGATAGTGGTCCTCAAGAAGAAAAAATCAATTGTAGATGCGTTACATAATGCACGGGATGCACGCATTAAGGTAGTTGGTACACGAGTGAAGAAAGAAAGCGCTGTCGAAGTCCGACCAAGCTCCAACCAGCCAACATCCCACCGCATCACCGCAAACGTATGTCATCTATAAACGAGAGATAAGAGCAACTGCAGATTATGATTACTCGGATTGAACAATGATTAGGATGCAAGAACACCCTAATAGACCCTTCTGGAGAAATCACTAAGGTTTATTTTAAATGTCTAAATACGATATCAGTGTATTATGTATTGTTTAATCCTGATATATTTGTACGAATCATTGTGCCTAGCTCTCAGAGGCCGTCTACCCATCATATTAGAGGCCAAAATCGGGGCTATGAGCTCGTATAAGTGAGGATTCTCAACGACAGGAGCAGATGCAGGCTCATTATGAGCAGAAAAGGGGAATGTAATCGATGGTCGAGGTGCTGGTAGTCCTCCAACGAAGACGTTGATTTCGCCTCCATGTTATCCCAATCTACTTAGAGCTTTTTGTTTGAGTCTGTTGGTGCTTGTTGGTCGATTCCAAGAGACGATGCACGCTGGTAGATACCATCGTAACCTACAACCTTTTCGGAGAGCGAATGCATGCTAATCTGGCCCAACTTGGCATTTTTTATGAGTACGATGCCATGCGGGTTCCTGACGTCGAGCAAGCCGCCCATAGCACCTTCGTACCCCGCATCTACAAGGCCCGCGCTGAGGGTAGCCCCAGAACGCCAGAGCGAGGAACGAACAAAGAGTTGGCCCATGGCATCGAGAGGAATGTGCACCGTCTCGTTAAACTCGACGAGATATGCGCCGGAAGGCAATTTGAGCGACGATGTCTTTTCGTCAAACGGCATTTCAGTCGTGTTCGCGCCTTGACGTCGCGTGTTGTCAAAGTCTATCGTTGCAGCTGATGTCCATCGGAGCACTCGACGCAACGAGAGATCGATTCCGCAAGGCTGCACCTGGTGACTACTAGCCAAAAGGCCACGGACCAGGTTTTGTTTGGCGAGCGTTGCCCCAGGAATAATCATGTTGCTGTGACCGCGCGAGCTGTGGTACTTGTTGACTTTGAAAGTATTTGGGGGATGCAAGGTTTCGCACAATGGTCGTGAGAATTTTGTTCGCGTATTTGAATGCTAGGTACGGAAGCAGCAAGGTATGAACCCTCTTCCGAGTCTGACCAAACTTTCCTTATCGATATATATAAAGGAAGGATCATGCTTGCGTATCTCTGAAGTATCCTAACTACCGCTAAGGCCCAGTAAATCCTGAAAAATGGTGTCACTTTGGTCTACGGCTGTATTCCGACCAATAATCCAGCCCCCAAGACTTAGTGTGGCAAAGCTACGGCGAACGGTTATTCACAGGAATCGATCCCAATGGTAAATGGCCAATCACGTAGATTCATGGCCCATGGACTGACTACAAAGTATATAAATAGGTGTTCCCGAACCACCCATGGTCCGCAAGCCAATGTGACGACCTCCAACCACACGATGGGCGACTCCCTCCATCGATATTTGAGGACAAAGATGCACCAAGACATCTTGTCCAGGCCTTGGGATGCTATCATAGTCACCGGTAAACACTCTAGGACCAGCCCGTCCATCATATTCGATGGCGAGAAGAGAGATAAGCCATTCAATTGGCAGAGGCCCACAGCACGCGTCGAAGGAAACTCTCTTTATATCCAGTGCTTTCCCGGTGCAGATCACGTTCGGCATTACGCAGAGCTGATCGCCACATACCTGACCATTACGGACTCGGCTGGTGTGTTGACACCCCCGAGTCGTGTTTCATTCATCTTGCCTCCAGATGGAGAGACTCAGATAGCTTTGGAACGTACAAACCTCTCTCAACTTCCTAAATTTGATATTGCAGTCTTAGGTCTCGTCCACCGGCTCGACACCTTGACCGGTGGTTTTACCGACCACCAGGTCGAGTCAGAAGATGATGCCTTTGACTGGGTGATCAGAAATATCAACGGTCGTGCAGTGGCCTTTATCGGTTTCAAACCCTCCTTCTGGGGAGACATCTCTGGTGAGATTGTCAGCCGACTGGCAAACAAACACGGCATAAGCGAAGCTTTATATATCGGCAAACTGGGAAGTGTAAAACATGGCGTCAAGCCAAATCGGTGGCTTGCGACAGGAAAGGAGTCTCTAGTCCAAGGCAAGCGTGTACCCTGGACCAATGCCTTTCGGGAGGAATCTTTAGCCCAGGCGGCACCCGTACCTGTCATGGTGGGACGACATATTACTGTGCCCAGTGTGATTGATGAGACGAAGGATTGGCTTGCGACAGTGGGAGACTATGATTTTGTGGATCCCGAAGTCGGTATGATGGCCCGGGCTGCAGTCAAAGCCAAGATTTCGTTCGGATACCTCCACATTATATCCGACAACGTGGCTGAGAAATACTCCGAAGATCTATCCAACGAACGGGATGGCGGAGTGCTCATTGGACGAGCCGTCCTCTATGAGCAGATTCAGGCTGTCCTGCGACACCATCTTGGAACTTGAAATAGCATTCGGTGTGTACCACTTTGGAGATAGTAGTCGGATGGATCTATGATCGCAACCAATCAATCAACATTCCACATAATCATCCCGTTCAAACAAGAGTAAGGGGCGTAGATTTGAGATAGATACTTGTGTTACTTTTGTAGGTGACTACTCTGAACAGATGAACGTGTAGTTTTGTCAGTATTAGGCTCTCCATCATCAGCTCCGCATAAAGAGTTTCGTTCTCGTTCTCCCCCTCCCACGTTGATTTGTTCTCTGACTCTACTTCCGTCACGGCATAGAAAGTCGGCTTTGAACTTATCATCATAGTGATTACTTGTTAGAAGTGTGAAAAGCAGTATTGATTCGATGCGCAAAGGCACACAGACCGTGGCGATGTACAGTAAAATGTAAGATAGTTCAACTCCACCCTATTCATTCTTCTTTGCGCAACACCTCAATAGCCTGAGTCGGAGCGACCTCCTCTAAATAGTAATCCTATTCATCAAAACACGCACATGAGTTCGGTCCTTCGAAGACGATGATGAAACATACCACTTGATTATATATGACCCCAAAGTCTCCGATATTGTGTAGGTTGAGGAAATATAGGCCGGTCCAGAAGGGGTAGGTCGTGACCGCTGTTCCATCAGACGGGATCCAAAATTCTTATAACAAACAAACAGATGCGACGAGATGTCAGCAAAAGGGACTCGGTGCAAAGGACAATGAGCGTACGATTGAGTTTCTGGGTGGTAGAATCTTTGGTCCATGCGGTCGAAAGTGTTCGTGTGGTCGCGACGACAGGAGTACCCTGGGTGTAGGGACTGCCCAAGGTTTGTGGGGTTGAGCCTAGAGGAGCGGCGAAACACAATCGTGAGTCATACTCTCAATGAGACAGTGTCAGGCGAAATAATTTACTTTGCTTGACCGGAGATGCGTTTTGATAATCAGGGCTGTAAATGCATCAACAGGTTGATCTAGCACGCGCGGCGATTGAGGGACTTTGTACGTACCCTTCGGGGCCCGACGCTCCAAAGTAGGGGTAGTCTGGATAGACCGGGTTCTAGATATTGGTTATATGTCAGTGATGAGCCTGAATGGATCGAGAGACGTACATTCTGGACGATATCAAAGCGGCCACCGGGTGTTGTGGGAACCTGTACTTTGAAGGTGGCTGCAGCCGATACATCGGCATTATACGTGTACATCTTGAAAGCGCTCAGCTGTTGGGCAAGATAACCGAGTTGTGTGCCATCGCTGGTCCTAACGACGCGAATGCGATAATCTGGATCTGCGGGAGGTGTGGCTTGTTTCTGGTACACGTTCAACTATATAAGTAGATGAGCGCTAGGCATCCACTCAAAGCACATCTACCCACCCTGTCAGGGCCACCACAGAGATGGGCTGCATCACCGTCGCATTTCTGGAGAGAGGTGAGCTCGAACTGCCGAATAGGTTTCACTGCCCTACCATAATGCAACCGTCCGTGGCGGCAACTGGAGGAATAGCATTGCCACAATCTATACGCAATTAGTAAAAGCCTCGGAAACAATCATTCGACGAACAGCATTCCTATGTCTTGGTTAGTCACCGAATACAATCGCCATAGAAGAAACCTACAGAAGCATACTCGACTCCGGCCACAGTGAATCCAGCCGCTAAGCAGGCATCCACACAGGTTTCGACCTTCATGGGTGCAACCGCGTCGGGCATAGGCGTGAGGACTCTTGCGAGAACGGAATCGCTGAGAAAGATATGAGCAGGTCAACAATCACACTGCAATTTACTGACACGTAGCATCCTTGTGGGCTCCAGTCATTATACGAGTCCAAGACGGTTGGAGCAGCTCCAAGGTCCGATCCACCATATTCGTATACTGTCAACTGTCATGGAGTTAAAACATGGTCGCGTTTGGTCAAGCAAGATCACCAACCCTGTCTGAACCACCACAGATTTCCGTGCCGGCAGCACCTTCGCAGGGCTAAACCATCGATTTAGTATATTATAGAATGGAATCGAGCGCACATACCATTGTGCACCCATCAGTTGCGGGGGAACCAGATGCGCCAATGGCATTCGAGCAGTCTGATAAAAGTTCAGTTACGATAATACTTGTGGTCGGTGCTCGACATACAGCATTCCTGTGAATAGAAGTAATGAGCAAACTATTTCACGATGCAAACCCGACTTACATTTGCATATTCAAGTCCGGACAACGAATAACCTGGTGGCAGCATATATCAGCCAGCCATAAATGCAAGAATGCTCTAGGCTTACCAAGAGAAAGACATTTGGCAGTGCATTTCTCTACAGTCATTCCACCGTCCACATATTGACGAACGGCGAGGGCGCGGTTGTTGACCTGATCACTGGATGGCAATTCAGCCAAACATCTCACTATTTGTGGTGATCACTCACGTGTAGCAGCCTTTGAGGGTCCAGTCTCCCGCACTTGGGATCTGG
>KN824367.1:0-43641 GCA_000827415.1 Serendipita vermifera MAFF 305830
ATTCGAAGACTGATTCTCAAATTGGAGAGAGCCATCAACAAAAACCAAGATCAACGCTCAAAGTACCCAGATGACCCCACAAAGTTCATCGACTCAGAGGCAGATTTGGACGCCACCATCAAGTCCTTAATGCCTCTATCTCAGGTCCCTGCATTGGCCTATCCTGAATTGGTGAAGAGCGAAACTATCAGCATGTTGATAGGACTTCTCAGTCACGAGAATATTGACATTGTCATTGATGTCGTAGAGCTTATTCACGAGCTCACAGACGAGGACGTCGGGGGAGAAGACGAGGATGATGAAGATGAAGGCGAAGAGAATAAAAGGGATGCTGGTATGAAGATGCTCATGAATGCTCTGGTACGTATCCTTTCCATGACTTCGAATTCTATTCTCAACTTCTAATCAGGCCGAGCATTCCTTGCTGGAGCTGCTTGTCCAAAACTTTAGCCGCTTCAACGAAGAAGAAGAGTCAGATCGTCAAGGTCTCTTTCATGTCCTCGGTATTTTTGAGAACATGCTTGCGTTAAATCCGGAATTGTCCAATCTCATCGTCGCAAAAACAAAATTCCTCCAGTGGATTCTATCGCGGATTCAAGCCAAAGTGCACGATGAAAATAGAGGTTATGCCTCTGAGCTACTTGCCATTCTTCTCCAAAACAGCCGCGAAAATCGGATTGCCTTTGCGTCACAAAGTGGGATGGAGATGGCCCTACAGGTGCTCTCTGTGAGTCCTCTGCGCCATTATGTCAGCCCGTACTGATTGGCCTCAGCAATATCGAAAAAAGAATCCTGAAACTGCAGACGAAGAAGAGTTTATGGAGAACACATTTGATGCCATTTGCTCAGCCCTTCAGGAACCGGAGAATAAGGAACTATTCAACGAGAGTGAAGGCGTTGATCTCATGTTGATTATGATGAAGTAGGTTTCCAAAGGACCCCAGCGCCGATATCTTTTCACCATATTTTGCAGAGAAAAATTGATGGCCGGTAGCCGTGCCGTCAAAGTACTAGACAATGCACTTTCGGGTTCAGCAGGGTCCAAAAACTGTGAGGTGTTTGTGGAAGCTTTGGGTCTCAAGACATTGTTTTCGGCATTCATGGGCAAGGTATATTATGCTTGCAACCTCGTCTACGCCAGTTTAATCTTTTTCCAAAGTCCAAAAAGAAGAAAGTAGACGTCAGTGCTCCGGCATCAGAGGAAACATCCCATATCATCGGCATTATTGCTTCTTTGCTCACCAGCCTGGCCTCGGAGTCTCCGGAGAGAACCAGATTGTTGACAAAGTTTGTCGAGGGGGACTACGAGAAGGTAGACCGTCTGTTGGATGTCCGGGAGGGCGTAGAAGTTAGACTAAAGGTAGTGGAAAAGGAAATAAGTAGCGAGAAAAAGGCAAGAAACTCCATCCTGTGCTTATAGTCCTGAATAACCCGCTCATTATAGGAAATGATCCGCACAGGAGAAGAAATAGGGCCAGAAATGGATGACCTATGGTACCTTCGACGGCTGGACGGTGGGCTATTCACTCTTCAAACGGTCGACTACATTTTAGGGTGGATATGCATGGAAGACGATGGAGTATGTAGCATCTGTTGACGATATTGTGTACTCAAGCCCCACACAGATTCGAAGCCATGTTTCAGTCATGCTCGGCCGACGCAGTAAATCTCTCAAGAACATCGTTGACACGCTAAGGGAATACCGTGATAACGTGGCAGACGGAGACGACATGGAGGAAAGTGATGCCACATCACGAAGGGACATTCTAAATGGCCTTTTGGGCTTCTTGGAAAGTTGTATATGACCAAAATAGCCCATGACAGAGGCTACAATTAAACCTATGGACATAACTTAACGACTATAATTGGACCAATGCAGAAGAGGCAATGATCATATCAACAGCCCCTTTTAGTTTGACCACCTCCTTTTGGAACTTTAGCTCGGCAGCGAGCTTCTTTTGTAGTCTCATGAAAAGAACATCGATGATAGGTGATTGGCCCAGAACAGAGGAATACATTTCTGGCATCCAATAGTTAGCATGGGTTTGTGGGCTGTCATGGGCGTACTGACCAATGACAATGCTCGCTATGTCGCAAACCATCTCACCAAAGCGAGGATCAGAGAGATGCCTGATGAGGAGGTTCAGGACTGGCTCGAGGAGTACATCGTCCCGTCCTGCTAGGGCTATTCTCACTCCATCACGCTGTACAAGTTCTTGGATCAGTGAAAATGTGACGGTGGGAGGAACTTCCTGCTCGATTGTTAGGCAAAATTAATCTGACTCTGAGATGGAGAACCCTACTTTCCGAAGAACAGAGTCAAGAGCGGCACCATACTTAAATGCCTTCAAGTGGCGATCGTATTCCTTCAATTTCTTCTTCTTCTGCGGGACGACTTTCATCTCGCCTGGTACTCCCATCGGTTTGATATTCTTTTGCTTTGGCTTGATGTGCCCTTCACCAATGTTTCCCAGCATACCAGTGGCAAAAAACTCGTAGGTGCCTTGTCGTAATGCTGCCTTTTCCGCCTCTTCAGACTGTCGCTCCGACGCTTTTGGATCTCTTCGTCGAATAGAAAGTGTTCCATCGGTCATACCAGCTGCTATGTGAGTGTTGTCTGGCTACTTCTCGTCAGTGACGGGGCCAAAGCGTAGGGCTTTGCAGATCTCACCGAAACAGCGAGCGACAAAAGAGGAGCAGGATATCTCATGGTGTGTACGACTTTGTAGTTTGTGACGTCGTACACTTTGACCATGTGGTCCAAACTGCCAGTCAGCAGCCTACCCGAAGACCCATCAAACGAGAGCGCGGTCACAGTTTTCTGGTGATTTGACATGGCACGCAGACATCGTCCACCCGCAATGAGATCCCATACACGAACGATGGGACCAGATGACGAGATTGCCGCTGATCCAGAGGGGAACATTACCACCTGTTCAACTGGCAAAGCTGCTGCACCTCCTCCCCCTCCTTTCATAGTCATGACGCAGGCTCCTTCCCGAGCATCGAATAAGCGCACGGTAGAGTCATAGGAACCTGTGAGGATGAGGGAAGGATTTGCAATGCTGACGACGCCAGACCGAACATAGTCTGTATGGCTGGTAAACGTGACTATTGGTGACTCTGAAGGCATGTCCCATAGCTTTACTGTCGCATCATCTGAACATGTGAGTATTTGCGTAGAGTTTGTAGAGAATTTTGCGACATGTGTGGGTTGCTTGTGTTCGTTGAAGGTCCGTAAAATGGAGCGGCTGGCAATATCGAAAATCTAGAACACTTCTTCAGAAATACCTCAAGTATTTACAGGGTACTTGCCTGCACCAAGCCAGAATCATCACCGGCCACTACCAGTTTTCCGTCTGCCCGTATATTCCCAGAATGGGCGACGTCCTTGAACCGTGATATCGTCTTTACGAGCTTTTGAGTCCTTGGTGCATAAATCTGCACTCTTGCACCCGAAGTGACTGCATAACGGTGCGGTTTTGAAGCTGTAAAATGCACCGATGTGATAGGAGCGCTGTCCTTGATGAAGACTGGATTCTTAAATTGCCTCCAAAATCGTCCTTCTGAGCTTTGTTTTGGAGTAGTTTTTGGATGTTTACGAACGACTACTCGTTGATAGTCCATTACAAGGTGGTGAAAATTTTCATTTTGGCCGGCGTAAATACAAATACACCTTTGACCTTTAACCCCAGCCGCCCCTGCATTTGCGCTAAAAACTAGAATAAAGACCCTAGATCGCCATGCTTCTCTATACGGATATTGTATCTGGGGACGAAATGTTCTCTGATGCCTTTCCCATGTGAGTATATCATCCGCCATCAGTGCCGTCTGGCCCTCAGTGGCAAAGTGGCGGTAGGCTGTCTTTTGTCCTGATATTCGTCTAGGAAACTCGTCAACAATATTGTATATGAAGTTGATTGTGCGATGGTGACATTTAAGGAGGGAGAGGTCGACATCGGTAGGCATTTTTAGATCGATCGGGGGTCAATGAGAGGAAAAAAGTGGCTCAGTATCTTTACAGGCGCCAATCCATCAGCCGAAGAAGGTGCAGAGGCACTTGAAGATGGTGCTCAGACTGTCAACAACATCATACACACTTTCCGACTCAAGCCGACCTCGTTCGAAAAAGGGGCCTATGGCAAATATCTCAAGGTCCGTATATCTTTAACCAGATCAACCCCTCTCTGACCCATTCATCAAAGGGTTACATGAAAGCTATAAAAGAGAAACTCCAGTCGAATGGAGCGTCCGAAGAGGAGTTGGCAGCATTCCAAACAAACGCTGGTAACTTTGCCAAGACCGTTCTCCAAAATTTCAAGGATTACGAATTCGTGGGTACTCTATTTATATTTGTTGCACTTCTCATGGTGCCTTGCAGTATACTGGTGCGGAAATGGATGTAGATGGTATGGTGGCCCTTCTCAACTATCGTGAGGATGGTATAACCCCTTACTTCACGTGAGTGAGACTTTTGGCTTTGTTTTCGGTTGTTAATACGCTCTGGTTAGTTTCTGGAAGCATGGCCTCAAAGAAGTGAAGCTCTAAGCCGCCTTGTTTCATTGGAGGAGGAATGACATACCAGAAGTTGGCAGCTGACAAAAGATCGCGTTCACCAAACTCCTCGCGATGTTTATAACGATTCTCACGATTGCCGGTTATGTCCAAGATCCTAAAAATCTATGAGAATTGCTTCAACCATATCTCCTGGCTCAAGTGCCCTGGTTTCTTTGCCGTCTCTTGAAGGGAGAGCTATCAAGGCGTTTGCACCACTAAGGCTGATGGCGCGACTTGATCTCTGGCCCCCCGTCGAACGAGCCGTCAAGACGCCGTCCTTGAGATCAGGCCACACATAAGCCCTATGGTACTCCGGACGAGGGTCCAATGGCATACGGTCTCCCAACTAGATCACATTTTAAGTAAATGAGCATCCAAAGACTGGCTCACTCACCCTTGCTTTGACATGGGGAAGTCTACATTTGTCCTTAGGATATCCACCAAGAATCCGCAGAGCAGGTAAAACGAATAGGTAGAAACTACAAAAAAATAAGTATGGGAAAATCGTGATATCCGGTGCGTGAGGAGCACTGACGTTACCAACGCAGAGGCAGGATTGCCAGGAAGACCGAACAAAGGTTTGAAGGGTGGATTATCGCATGGAATTTCTGCGAATATCGTTGGCTTTCCGGGCTTGACTTTGACTCGTCCAAATAAAATTTCTCCGTGTAAACGTTGTTCTATGACTGGCTTCAACAAATCGGTGGTCCCCATCGAACTTCCGCCCGTAGTTATGACTACATCGGCTTTAAGAAATCCCTCCTTTAGTGCGGCCTCGTGCGCGTCCATACTATGTTTCGTGTAAGCGTGTAAAAGTGAAAATATGCAAACTCACCTGTCTTGAATGATGCCGAGATCAACGACGGTATACCCTCGAGATTCGAGAACGCCTTTGAGCGTCGGCCTATTTGTGTCCCACCCAGTCCAGCTATCATCCCGGCCTGTTCCTTCGTCCAAGTCCAGGAGCTCATTCCCAGTGCTCAGAATGGCTACCACCGGCTTTCGGTATACCGAAACCTACAACGGATGTCAGAAAGTAGTAGATAGAACCGCTGACACTCACAAGCCGACGGCCAACAAATGCAAGAGCGCCAATATCTCCCCCAGTGTTACCAATAACATCTCCTTTATCCAGTACCACCGCTCCTTCTTGGACATCTGACCCGCGCTGACGAACATTCTCGCCAGGATCAACCTGTGCAAGAGTCGTAACTTCTTTTTCTTCTCTGGCGTCTCCTTCCTTCTCCTGTTCTGGTTCAACTTCTGAATGTAGTTGGGTATCTTCAACCATGATAACAGCATCTGCACCAACTGGAAGCGGCGCTCCCGTATTGATTCGATAGATGTATCCATCTGGCACTGGTTCTCGAATAGAGTGGTTAAGGGAGTGAACAACCTTGTAGGTGCCGGCTGCTAATGAAGCTGAAGAACTTTCAGTACAGTGCGGGCGCGAATAAGCTGATGACTTACACTTGACTGCGTATCCATCCACATTGGATGAAGGCGACCTTGGAATGTCATGGTTACTTAGAACCCGCTCTGCCAGAACATGTCCACGCAGACTTGCATCTACCTTATGCATTTCAACTGGCAGAGTGGATAGGTTCGAGAAGATTAGATTGTATGCCTCCTCCAATGTAATGATGGGGTAGAGAGATTTTCTTGGACGCTGTGATATTGCGCCTTGTTTCGATCGCTCATCCAGATCCCCCACGGTTCTTGGTTTCGGTATGGTATGGCCTGCATGCTCGTGATGATGGTGATGGTGGTGGTGATGCTCATGCGTTTGTCCACCCTCTGTCTGTCTGTGACTATGAGCAGATATATCAAAGCCCTCGTTTGGCAATGAATGCAGTTTCCTGCTATTTTCTCCCTTTAAGAGCTTCAGGGCATGGTTAAGAAGATCGTTGGCGAGAATGGCGTCTAGGCATTCGGACACTGCTCGTAAACTCCCAGGGAGCGTGATGATCAAGGTATTTCCCCTTATTCCAGCCACGGGACGAGATAGGACTGCCTTCGGAGAGGATCCTAGGATTGCATGCACAAACCCGGGAGCTTGGCGCTGAAGAAGAGGAGATATTACCTGTTTCACGATGCAAATGATTAGTAGGGTCCAAAATATGTATAGAAATTCGGCACATCTGGAGTGATATCGCGGGGAGAATATCCGGTTCCTCCAGTGGAGATTATCAGATCAACATCGTTTGTGTGAGTCCACGTTGTAATGAAATCAGAGATTGCATCCTTGTCGTCCGGAACAATCGCACTGATTTTAATGGTACTGTTCCCCAGCTCCGTGAATCTCTCAGCAATGTACTTGCCACTTTTATCAACTGTCGGGTCGGCGGTTGCACTGTCGCTAACTAAAAGAAAGGTGGCTCAGATGTCTGCTAATTTATGGGAAAGAGGTGTGTGTTGGACGTAACTGGTGAGTATGCCTATGCGATTGGACATGATATAAAGCAAGAAGCGGTGTTTATCAAGAGGGGTGATGGACGGATGCATGACGTGAAATGACTGGAAAAAAAAAAGCCTTATTCTTTCCATGGATATTCAAACTTAGCATTCTTTCCATGGATATTCAAACTTAGCATCCTTCCGTCTCCACATTTTCCTCCTGTTGCAGCTGGGTCAGATTGAGTCAACCCAGAGGTAAAAGTACGCACTTCTTTTTAGTAGTCACGTGTTCAACAAATACGTCGACACAGTACTTTTGTTTAAACTCACGTATAAAACGAGGATCCCTGTATCCACCTGTGAGTGCATGTTTCCTAAGCAATTTTGTAAACATACCAAAGTTCGCTAGCAATACCCAAGTCCTTGCAGCATCTCATGAGGGCATTACTCTTGCAGGCTTCAGTGGCGGTAGCAATTCCTGCGGGATCAAAGTACTCCTGTTCACCTCGAGCAATAGCCACCAATCTGATGCACGAGTGAGAAACTTTCGTCCAGCCATTATATCTATTTCTTACCTTCCAAGGCAGACAAGAGCGTATTCTCGACTCACTACTCTGGCGCTGACGTTAGTTTCGCTGCGTGGAGCAAGGCCCCAGCCTCCAGGTCCAAAAGCACGATTAAGGATACGTCGGTACTTGATCTCGGGGAGGTAAATGAGTCCATCTGTGATGGAATAAAAACGAAATCGTATAAAGAGTGAACACGAGTCAACTCACCTGGCTTCATTTCAACATCGTCAGGGTCAATGGGCGCGAGCAGAATGTCAGATATCTCCTTATCAAAAGGGGTCGTAGACAATCCATGATAACTTCTGGACCAATCCGTTCCGCCAACGTCTACGCCCAATGTTGCACTTTCAGGGAAAGGGTTTCCTGGGGCAGGCTCCGCAGCTCTAGATGTTGTAGGGCTCGGAAGATCGGTGTCCACGTCGAAATCTTCTGGTATAGTCGAAACCGCCCGTTGTTGAAGCTTGGCAGGGGGAGACGCCTTCGTTCCGTAAAGAGCTCGAGCCTTCGGAGCTTCCAGAGGGCTAAAAGCACGAATTATGTGGCCTTGTTGTCTCGTAAAACGTATAGCACCAGCTTGCACTCGTAAAAGAGTCCGACTGGCCATTATGTACGAGGTGGTCGGATTCAACCTTGGACCCAACTGCCGTTCCAATTAACCTGCATCCCACATTTGCAGCCAAATAAAGTTTTTAGATAGCTTTTGCTGCTGTTTTCGAAAGCAAATACGTGTCATATTCGCGGTAGAAACCTCTCGCCACAGCTTTGTGACAACAATCTTTCCTTTGAAAGCCCGACTTGAGGGCCGAGTGTATTGATCGACGCGTCATTTTCACCCAAAAGGCCCTCTTGCTCTCATTTACAGGGCAAGGATGTCACAATGGCCAACAACACAACTCTCACAAGGTGGAAACCCGCTTGCAGCAGAAATACTACTTAAAGATGTCAAGCATCTCATAGAGCAACCCGAATTCAGCTTGGAGCTCATCGCCAATCGGGAACCTTACACCGACAAGACGAAGCAGTATGCTGAACTCATAGTCATATTGTCTGACATGTTGAGTTCCTTTCCTAAAGCGGATGGTGGTACCAGTGAGCAAGATTTGGATCGTGCCGTCGATATAGCTCGTCTTGCATTGGATGCAATAGAGCGAGTTGGGAGTCGCATGGAAGGCGCATTGGCAGGCGAAGAAAAGGCCTTGACTGCAAACCTACTTGTGGGTCTCTCCATAGTGGACGGATGGGACGCACAAATAGGTCCCAGAGAAAGCATCGTAACCTTGAGAGAAATTATTCTCCGAGTTCTGATCAAAGGGTTTCGTCACCGTGTGGAGGAGACATTTATGTCGGCCCCAAAGTTTGAGAATGGAATCCTGGTTGTCAGTGCTTGCATTAAAGAAATGCTTTCCTCGGCCCACTGTGAGTAATATACGTGCGAGTTATGATGACTGATTCCCGTTAGATATCATGGAAAGTGAACCAGAACTCTATCCTTTGTCCATTTCTGTATTCGATCAGGAAGTATGCTCTAGAATAGGCTACTTGGCAAAGTATTAAATTTCCTTTCCAGGAAAGTGGTAAACGACAGATACGCCTTGCTTCCCCGCACCACGGAATACTCTTCTCTTCTAGCTTGCTGCACGGACTTGGAGACTTCCTGCAAGGGATATCTCCTCCAACATTCTGGGCCAATATCTCTCAGGAAACGGTTAATGCCGCCATTTTACTCTTCGAAGTGGCTCTCAAAAGCAACCCCGTTAAAATGCGAGACTACCTTGCTCGCTTACTCCCCATCTCGTCCACTCTCATTCGAACTTCCCCCCTAGGAACAAAGGGGATCCAACCATATCTCTTCCAAGTAGTTGCTACTCGAGCCGATCACTTCTCGGATGAAGTGTGGAACGCGTTGGATAACCCGCTAACCTCTGCGTTGGACGTGATGTTTCAGGCTTCCATTCTCACAGGTGACTTTATCGGACATGGGCTGGAGCTTTTGTCCAACATGGCCACGAATGAACCTGAACAGAGTGTAAGGTTGCCCATTATCTCGTCCTCCATTATAAGGCTCATATTTCATTAGACGCTGATACTAACATACCTCGCACATTATGCTATCAGGTGCCCCATCTCCTCTTTAGGACCACTGCGCTCAATGGCAGAAAAGATGAAGGCTTCAAGTCATTCTGAACTACTGCTTCGGGCTCTCGAGTCCCGTCAAGGGTCCTCTCTATCCTCGCGCACAACGATTGACGGATACCATCACGACGATTGGCAAAATAAGAGCATGGCGAAGATGCGCGATGGGATTTTTAACTCTCGAGGATTCGAGCTTATGGATATTGATGGAGAAGGGTGGCAGCTTGGCGTGATACATCAAGTCAATGCCTTATTTTCTAGGTTGGAGTCCCTTTAAATATTCCACTGTCACCGTTTAACCCTTCCGTAGCCCGCTACTAGATACTTCTAAGGAAGCAAGAGTCGCCATGGCAAAACATCTTTTGGAGCTTCCCAACGACCTGGTGCCTCCACAGGACAGTGATACACAACATCGTACTCCATACCCACTCGCGCCGCTCTACATCCTTGCAACCGCGCGACTACTGGACGGCCCATCAAACCTTGTAGATGCGGACGTACGTAGGGTGGTGTACAACGCGTTTGCAAAAGGTCTTCAGTGTCATTGCGCCGAAAAAGGGTCAATATCCGGTATTGATCTGAAATCGGTCGTCAAATCCTTAGAGACAGGTTATACTTATAAGAGTAGGCCAGTGAGACTCGCCGCCGGGTACGTCATATATATACTACTGTAATGATTTCTCACGGATTTCTAGTCGCGTTTTGGCTGAGCTTTTTAGCGTGTCTCAAGATGCAGAAGAACCGACGGGCCTGCGCATGAACTCCGTGATCTCCTATATTCGGACTATTCTATCAGGTCGTCAGGATCATCTCAAAGAAACTACTCTTATTACTCTAGGTGTGATAGGACGGTGCGTATGTAGCGAGGTGGTAGACGCACCCTGATTCCAAAGTTCATAGCGTAGCAAATCCCGACATCCTAGCAGAAATCTGCTTCATTCTGATCAATCATGTTGGACACCCAAATCCTCTGCTACGCGGGGTGGCTTTCCTACAGGTCCTCGTTACTTATTTTTTTTAATTCTTACAAATTCTGATTCATTGGCAGCTGGTCACTCTGGCCAGAAGGGCAAAATCTCCATATAATCTTATTGCACCGGACTTGCCGAGAATAGGGCTCTATATAGCTTCAAATTGCTATAAGCACCCACTTCTGATGCAAGAATTTTGTCGCTTTATTTCCTATTCACCTTCCAGTTTTCTCTCACAAGCACTTCTCCATTACTTACCAACGCTGGTCGCTAAATGTGCTGATGAAGAGTTGAAAACCATTGCTCGGATCATGATGACGACAGTTGCCGCGCTCATTGTCGACAAGCCGGCAGAGGTTTTAGAGACAGTATTCATGCAGGATTCAGTCCAGAAGACGGAGGCATCGCTTGACTTCATACTCCATCATCTTCCACGAGGGTCACAATCGGGCAATAGGTCATTTGAGCTATCTAGCCTCGTGAAGAGTAAACTGGTGTCGCTTTTGGCAAGACTGGTGATCCAATTAGGAGACCAATCCGGGGCTCGAGAGCGGGTAAGATATGTAGTTTGAACCGTGCCTCCCTTTACAAACCAATTTTTCAGGCCCTTTCTGCCATTGAAAAGGTGGAAAGATACGCAGGAGAATCCAGGCCCTCAAGTAAACGAGCTCAAATGTCTCACCAGGCCTTCCTACAGCTACACATTATGGGAATTGTATCGCACTTAAATAGCGAACTTCAAGAAGCACACGGGAAACGGTCAATAGACGCAAAGTCTAAGGTCTTGCGAGGTATCCAGGAGGTCCTGTTTATTCTTGGGAATGCGTCTACTGTAGTTTCTCCTCAAGTACGTGTACGCATTGTCCCGAGGCGCGGCCTTTTGACTAGTATTTCAGCTGGTCACCATAATGCAGAACACCATTCGACAGACTGGACTAGCTGGAAGCACTCTTGAAACATGGCACACCCTCGCAACAGTCTTAAATCCGACGGACTTTGTACCCTACCTCGCCCTTACTTCAGCCATATTTGCAGAGTCGTGGACGTTATTCAATCCTTCAGAAAGGAATACCGCTAAACGAACCCTAGCATACATAATTGGAAACTCTCGAGAGTTCAAAGCCTATATCAACTCTTTAGCATTTTTTGGCGATATCGAAGAACTCAACGATCTTCACCAGGCGGTCACATCAATGGCTCCCAAATACACCCTCAGCCAAAAGTTGGAGATTTTATGCTTAAGAATTGCAGACTCGAATGCCTCGGTATCCCATCTTGCTGTCATTGAGACCAAGAGATTAATATCGGACCATAAAGAGTTCTCTCCGCTCGTGAGTGGGGACAACTTTGATCCAGTCGTTGGTTCCTTGGTCAAAGCATTACAAACTGTCTCTGGACGAGAAGGAGAGGCATTCGAGGCCAGCCGAATGGAGACCTTTGAATGTCTCGGGATTATAGGCGCCCTTGACCCAGACCGATTCGATATCCCTCGTGATGAAGAAGACCCTCTGATCACGTTTGCGGATTTTGAAGACGAGAAGCATTCTCAAGCCTTTGCCACTCACATGATCGGTCATGTTCTCGCCCCTGTCTTTCCTAAGACGAGCGACATCAAGTTTCAAAGCCTACTCGCCTACACAATTCAGGAACTTCTCTCTTTCTGCGGGTTTACAGTTTCATTGATGACTCCAGATAATATGAATCCGGTCTCTATCAAAGTTCAAAAGCGGTGGAAAACACTCTCCGACGAAGTTCGATCGATCGTTGTACCTCTTTTGAGCTCCAAATTTGCAATAGAGGGCAGACTGGACGCTCCAGAATCTTACCCCATCTACGCAACTGCTCCCACGTACAAGGAATGGATACAAAAGTTCTCTTCCTATCTCATTTCCCAAGTGCGCGGAAAGTTTGCTAGCCGCGTTTTTACACCCTTTAGAGTGCTTTTAGGCTCAGCAGATGTGCAGGTGCTGCTCTTTTTGATGCCGCACCTCGTTTTGGACGTTCTTTCCATCGGATCTGAAGTGGATGCCAAAAATATCCATGGTGAAATCATATCGGTCCTCGAAGATCAAGTAAACCCTGCACCCGGTCGCTCAGCAGAGATGCGTCTCCTCTGTGCCCAGGTAATAATTTAAAGTTATGAGAAAGCGTCCCCTTTTCTTATTTATTTCGACAGACCATCTTCCAGCTCATGGATCACCTCAACAAATATCTGCGATACACAGGTATTCTTTTGGCTCACCCGAAGCGAGCCAAAAGTCCATCTCTACCTGAAAGGCATCGGATTGTGGAATCGCTCATGACAAACATTGATCACAGTCTAATGGCACAAGCAGCTTTCAAATGCAAGCAATATGCGCGTGCCTTAATGAGTCTAGAGCAGCGGGTACAGGCAATGCGTCGTAATGCCAACATCGACGAGGCGCTCCTTCAGGTCGATTATGATAAAATGCACGAACTATATGCAAATTTGGATGAGCCCGACGGGATGAATGGAATTTCATCTATGGTACTGTCACCTACTCTAGAGCACCAGATACGTGAACATGAAAGTACTGGTCGGTGGACCTCAGCCCAGAGTTGCTGGGAGGTCAGCTTGCAGCAAAACCCTGACAATTTAAATTCACAAATTGGACTTTTGAGGTGCTTGAGGAATTTGGGACATTATGGTATGCCTATTCTCAGGATTCTTCTCACACTGACGGCTTCGACAGATACATTGCGGACTCATTTGGTTGGCATTATTGGTCGTAATCCTCATTGGGGAGCCACCTTGGAACCCTTCCGACTGGAAGGGGCCTGGAACGCTCGAGATTGGGATACAGTGGAAGAGATCGTGTCTTCTTCTCAATCGCATTCCCCAGAATTAAGCACGGGAAAGCTTTTATTAGCTTTGAGGAGTCAAGATGATAAGAAGATCGACGATGCACTCTCCCTGGCGAGGCTGGAGTTCGGGCAGCCAATAGGGGCTGCTGGTTATCAGTCCTACCGTCGAACCTATTATGCAAGCGTAAACCTGCATCTGGTAGAAGAAATGGCCATGATATCCCGCTTCACAAAAAGTCTCTTAAGAAGCCGTAGGAGTGGTCAAACGGACAAACTTGCACGACTTTCGGCGGTTCTAGAAGACCGATACGACTCTGTATTGCCATCATATCGGACACTTGAACCAATTTTAAGTCTGCGGAGAACAGCATTTGACCTCTTGTGAGTACTCGTAACAAACTTTATCCGATTTGTTAAACGCTACTCTATTAGGAATCAAGATTCAGCAGCGATCAATGCCCTCGTTGGGCGATATTGGCTAGCTTCCTCTAAGATTGCGCGCAAGGCCGGGCATTTCCAAGCGGCCTATAGTTCTCTCCTTCAAGGACGCGAAAGGGGCGCCCCGTACTACTTTATTCAAGGTTGCAAGCTACTGTATAGCAGTGGGGAGTCAATAAGAGCGTTACAAGAACTAAATAATGCTCTTGCATTGACCGGAGATCTCGATTCATCGGATATCATCGACCTTACCGAAGATGATGAAGAAACTCGAGAAACTCGGCGTAACAAGGCAAAGGTAGGTAAAATTCCATATATCGTGCCTCTACTTAACATTCCTAGGCTCGTCTCTTGCGAGCGAGGTGGATGCAAATATCTGGAAGATTCTCGAGAGCTGAGCTAAACGCTCAGTTCAATCATGTCACACAGCTCTATTCAGAGTGAGTCTACTCCGCTATAATGCCACTAGTGCTTACGGAATTCAGCTGGGAGGCTTCCTATTTCCATTGGGCTCTTTACCTGGATCGCTCACAGGTCCATAAAGATATCCCTTCCACTCAGCTCGAAGAGTGCGTCCAAGAGGTTCTTTGAGAGCATAATCGTTAACTGCTGTTACAGGTATATCAATCATGTCAGCCATGTAGTGCGATACTACGGGAAATCCTTGAGACATGGGTCGAAGCATCTATACCAAACCTTGCCTCGCATGCTTACATTATGGTTAAATTTGGGCCAGAGGGAGGAATTGCAAACCCAGAAGGGGTATGCCTGACTAAATGCGTATACCACCACCACCTGATGCGTTTCTAGAGTGCCAACGGCCGATCACGCCAACCGATCGTCATTGAAGAAGTTCGGTGTGTTATGTGACTGGGTCAGGGAGGATCTCGTAGAAACCGTCGATCCTTTTAAGGGGAGAACAACCCAAAAGATTATCACAGTCCCTAACAGTTTATTTAGTGGCTAACAGCTTTCCCTCAAATCGTCTCGAGGCTCGTCAATAACAACCAAGTGTTAGTTCGGGCTCTGTATACCATCATTGGCAAGGTTATCCAGGAATTCCCGCAACAAGCCCTTTGGATTATTTCAGGGGTATCGGGATCGCTGAAGAGGGAGCGGGGCGAGGCGGCTTTACGAGCTGTTGGCTTTGGTCTCAGCGAACGAATTGTAAGTGACCCTGCGGACCAACAACCGAAACTGACATACGGCGACGCATAGTTCCCAAAAACCATTACGTTCGAGAATAGGGAGCGTTTGATGGCAATTTTTCAACGAGTTGGGCCTCTTGCCACGATATATTCTGAATTAAACAAGGAGCTCATCCGCCTCTGCAACTTTGACGTTGAACAGGCCGAGCTTCATTACCTTGCAGTGAAATGTCCCAAATTGGCCGGGATGAATCTCACGAATGTGATTGTTCCTCTTCAAGATTCGTTTACTAGCAGGATACCGCCTATGTCCTCTCAGATTCTGGATAGCCAACCATTCCCTCATGCACTCCCAACGATCAAAAGTAATGTCACCGCTTCATTTTGGAGTGTGTCTCTAATATGTGTAGCCTTTCTCCAGCAGATTCAAGTGATGCCATCCCTTCAGCGACCCCGCAAAATTGGCATAGAGTCCTACAATGGTGACCAGTACCATTTTCTCTGCAAACCAAAAGACGATCTCCGAAAGGATGCGCGTTTGATGGATTTCAACTCGGTGGTCAACAAGCTTCTCCGCGCCAACTCGGAGGCACGTCGAAGACAACTCCGTGAGTCGGGTGTCAAAAATAAAAGATTCTAGTCTTAAACTTAATGGCTTTATAGACATACGGACTTATAGTGTGGTGCCTCTGAACGAGGAGTGTGGGCTGATAGAATGGGTCCGCAATACCTGTGCACTACGAGCATTGCTTAAACGTCGCTATGATGCTATTGGGGTTTCAATGATGGTGCGCAGATGCTTAACCGAGCTGTGCGTTTTGTCTGAATTACCTTTTGAAGCCCAAAAGAATCAACGATTACTTTGAAAAGTTCAAAACAGTGGCAGCTGACCAAGCGGCCAAAACATTCGAAACGAAGATCCTTCCAGAGTTCGTCACGTATCCCGTGGAATAGCGATGAGACTGATTTTCGAACAGGTTCAGACCATTGTTCCATGAGTGGTTTTTGGACACTTTTCCTGAGCCTACTGCGTGGTTTGCCAGTCGATTGAACTATTCGCGAACCGCAGCTGTCATATCAATGGTGGGGTACATCATTGGCCTCGGAGATAGGCACTGCGAGAATATTATGCTGGATGAGAGCACTGGAGATACTGTCCACTGCGATTTTAACTGTCTCTTTGAGAAGGTAAGCT
Organism: Serendipita vermifera MAFF 305830; assembly: GCA_000827415.1. NCBI lineage: Eukaryota > Fungi > Basidiomycota > Agaricomycetes > Sebacinales > Serendipitaceae > Serendipita > Serendipita vermifera. The sequence goes on from KN824367.1 coordinate 16,235, forward strand.
TCTGTGAATTTTTTCCCATTGAGATTCGCTAAGACTGTTTAGGGCAAAACCTTTGAGATCCCTGAATTGGTCCCTTTCAGGTTGACGCAAAATATTATTGATGGCATGGGCATCACTGGTGTCGAGGGTGAGAATGAATTTTCAAGAAAATAGAACACAGACTCACATCCCTATTAGGAACGTTCCGAATCTGCTGCGAAATAACTATGCAACTGCTGCGTTCAAATCAGGACTGCCTGATGAGCGTGCTTGAAGCGTTCATTCACGATCCTCTTGTTGAATGGGAGGATGAGCGAAGAAGAAAGGTCAGATCTCAGAACTCGAGTCATTTCGCTTCTAACAAGGTCGTGTTTTATTAGGAGAGGCGACATGCACCAGTGGATCTGAAAAAACTAGCTCTCGGCGCTCTGAATCCAATTGAACGGAAATTGCAAGGGACAGAAGGGGACACTCAGATCTCAGTAAGCAATCAGGTGGAAAAGCTTATTCAAGATGCGACTTCCACCCAAAAATTGGTAAGAGCATGACAATGGATCAGAATTCGTTTCTAAAAGAAAGCAACCCAGGCGAAAATGTACATTGGCTGGACACCATGGGTTGTGAGTAATTGATTCGTTATCTAGGCGTGATCTGATAAAGCAACTAGTAAATGGTCAAGGACGCTTGCATGCATGAATGTGGATACAAAGGAGATGCTCATGTACTCTTGCCCTTTTCTTCTGTTTTTGTAGAGCTATCCTTCACTTTGTCCTTCTCCTTGCCATTTCCAATAGCACTCTCACTCTTTTTGGCCTCTTCCGCTTCTGTGCGACTGTTCTGTGCTTTGTTGTCGACAAGGGCATGTAGCGCGATTACCGCTCGGACCAGACTTGTCAAATATACGACGAGCAACTGATCATTTGTGTTCATTATGAAGCTCCCAGTGGTCACAGGGTTGGAGAGATCGGGAAGTAGGTTAAGGGCGTCTTGTAGGTGATATGTAATCTGGTGATTGACCGGGAGTTTACCCTTGGCAACCTGTAATAAGTAATCTCGAAGATCCTTTATTCTCGATTGTAATGCGCGCAAAGAATCGGCTTGCTGTGTCACGCGTGTGGCGAGGGTCGTCGTAGTGGAATCCTTGATATCTCGCAAAAGATGCTCGACTCCGATTTCTTCTGCTTCCTCCGCTTCTATAGCGGATGGAACATGCAGGAAAGTGCGCTTGGACTCTGATCCGTCCTGTAAACACCGTCAGACCTAATAGAACTTGTGCTTCATGCTCGTACGTACATCTTTGATCTCCTCGACGGCAAAATACGCTTCTGTCGGAATACCTACTGTTGATTGTCGCGTATCAACAATGACCATGACGGGCTGGGGTATATATCGTTTGAAGACGTCGTTGATTTCCTGATCGGACGCTCGAAGCTGAGGCCCGGTATGATACCATCCAATCATCTTTTCACGCGCTATTTCATGATAAGAAAACGAATTTGTATGAGTTTGGGCGAACCCGCCAGTTCAAGTAAGGTGTACGCGTAACGAACCGTTGACTTTCTTGAACATTTCGGCCATGCTTTCAATGTAATTGTGATCTAGAAACCACGTCTTTGGGTCCTTCTCGTCCTCTTCAAAAGGGATCCCAAACGAGTTTGCCACATTGACGGTCTTGCCGTTATTCTGGCCCAGCAAGACACCGACTACGCGTTTGTGGGACATGCGAGCGCTGGTTCTTGCATGATGGTCGGAAACAGAGAGAAGAACAAGAGGATGAACGACTATTCTTAATTAGCCAAAGAGGCTCAAATGAACCGGGTATGTTAGATGGACGTACTGACAGTGGTGGCTGCAAGTGCCGCCAGCTATTTCGAAGACGAATAAGTATCCAATCCATGCTCAAGAAGCAATCAAAGTATGAACCTGCTCAGTGGGTGCCGTCCCGACCATTTCAGTCACAAATTCTAAATCGCAGTAAAGTCGAAGATTTGAGTTGGGCGGTGGCTAGAACAAACTTGATCTCCTCCAGGTCATTGCACGCTTCTAAACCTTCTGAATGCAAATAATAGCCCCAAAATAAGCATTCAAGACATAATTCCAGCTTCAAACTTGACGCCCTGCATCAGGATGCAGATGTCAGGATCCGGCGCCAACCCGCTTCCATCGATTCGGTCTTTTCAGTGGTATGAACCTGATTATATACTCGGAAAACTTTATATAAGAGGGGTGCCGTGGCTCTGTCTCGGAAGTACGGCGCCCTCCTGGTTGCAACAAGCCCTCGCCACTCTTTCACCCCAACCACAACAGCGCCGTTTGCGCGCACGCTGCGGCTACCCAGCTCCTTTTCATATAGGTATGGAGCGCCTGACATGCTTCATGGGAGGGAGCCTGGCAATGCAGTTTGTCTGATTTCTGACCGAGCCTGACCAGGTGAACCGAATCAAAAGATTTATATCGTGACCCGGGAGACCCAATATGTCTTCAGCTCAAGCCCTTCGGTACTCCTTCCCCCGCTCCCTGATATTACTATGGGTTTGACTGATGATTCTCTCTCTGCTGCATTGCCTTCGGAACATAACCGCCGCTTCAACAATGGCGCGTGCAGACCTCCACAACCTGAGGTTGATAAACTGCCAAAGCTTGTGGATTTTAAATATGTGAAAACTAGAACTCAGGTTTTCACTCATCGCTCTTATTATGCTCGCCCCACTGCTGTCTTTGAAGACCCTCCGGACGACATCGCGCCGGACAACGAGGTGCTCGAGTTTGTTGGTGACTCGGTGCTCAGTCTCGCCGTAGCTACGCTCGTACGGGAAACATATCGTACGTCGCTCTGTGGACTTTACATGCTCAACAATAACCTAATCATTTCTACTATTTTTATTTTTATTTTAGCCGGTTTAAGAGTGGGACCGCACGCAGTAAGAGCCTGGCTCAGTAGATGTAGGATGGGAGACTGATTGACTTCCGAAGAAAATTAAGGCGCTTGTGGTGCAGAATGCCACTATCGCCCACATCTCCGAGCACTATCTGCTTGCGCAAAACCTACGTGCCAACAGCTCGCAACTAGTCAGTTTGCGGCATTCTCCCGTGGTACAAGGTGCGTCGGCAATTTAGGTTCAAAGGCGCAAGTATCGGTTCCCCATATGGCAAAATCTCCGAGCTCGCGTCTGGGTATTCGTTAAAGACTGCTCCTATAGTTAGAGTTTTTGATTCTTTGTTCGGAAGCAATTTGCTCTCGCTTGATAGCTCCGTCATTTCAGAATCGGGGACTCGATACTTGCGCCTTATCCGTTGGAAGTTCGGTATTCTAACACAACTTTTGACTCTTTTCTTTTTCGACAGCCGATTTATTCGAGGTAATTCTGCGATCATGTGAACCATTTGGATTTGCTGACAAGTAAATGCAGGCATATCTAGGCGGTCTCTACGTAGATTGGGGATATGAACATATCCGTCCTTGGCTATTTCGCGTCTTGCGGCCCTATGTTGACGAAGCATATCGAATCGTTCAAAGAGACTATTTAGACCCGAGCCCCAACAAACGCTTATCTGCTATTTCCAAGCCATTTAAGGGTGGCAGTCCGGGTAGCAGTGTCATTCGTACCCCACCCGCCGGAAAACCTCCCAGGAGCTCTTTCTTCCCATCACTGCCAGACATATCCTCATCCCTCAAGCCTATTGCTCCCACTGATATCCAGGCCAATATGATGCACATCATGACACCTCAGTCACTGGCATCTTCGTCAGTCGGGCCCTTTCCTCATCGTGAATTGCCCCCAGAGTCGGCTGCGCCCCCGAGCTACAGTCCTCCTGTGCAACCCTCTCCACAAGCTCGTCGGTTTGCCCCTTCTGCGGTTGCAGAAGGCCATCTTCCTCTATTAAATCAGGTGCTCCAACATGCCAAACGCTGGATCGATTGGGATTATGAACTCGACCCCAAATCGCCGTCTACTACGCCGATATGGGACGCATCTGGGAAAATGTCAGGCGTGGAGGTTTGTACGGGGAGGGGTAATACAAAAAAGCTGGCCAAAAACGATGCCGCTCGTGAACTCGTTGGAGAGCTACAGGCTCGACTTGGAAGAAGTGGAGGTACAACTCCGGAGCTTGCTCAGGAGCTTGAAAAATGGTATTCGGAGAAACAGGTATGTGGATGCAGAGAAAATATCTACATTAGGAGGTAATAATTGCCGTTCCAGGGTCAGTCTCAGCCAACCATTTACGAACAAGAAGAAGACGAGCAAATTATCGAACAAGGGATGAACAACCTAAACTTTGGCCGGCCCATTAATGTACGTCCTTTCGAGACTGCTTTATACGGTTCTTTGATCTAACTCCATTCACAGCTTCCTTATCAGCCCTCATATTCGTACTACGGAAGTCCTCGACACTTCGGCAATCAGGGATGATATTGTTCCCTCGCCCACCGAAACCCAAAAGCCAGAGAGCAATATCATTCCTGAGTGCCGCAAGCGCTGAATTTCTCTACATACGAATATGGATACTATTAAACCTTCACTGTCGAATACCGCCTGATTCATGTATTGTCACGGTGGTGCTCCCATAACGCCTGGTGCTTGACTGTGGCGGTATTCGGCAGCGGACTTCTGGCCTACGCAGGTATCGACGAATCAATACGCACTCTGGAACTACTATCATTCCCACATCCTCCATCAACCCCCTCACAGCTCTACTCATCCAATCAACAACTAAACCACACCATACCATTTACACACAGTCGACAGTTGTTTGCCTCGCTCTCGCCCGTGGTTCTTACGCGGAACCACGGACGAGAGCGAGGCAAATAACTTCAGCCACCTTCATTGGAACTTTCATCTAAACACTTCATGGAAGCTTCAGCCTTTCTGTCGCCACCTCCGGTCGCTACCAATGGCTTTTACAATATGCACTTTCAGCCTAAAAGTCACTCTTCATATTCGCTCCATGTACTTTTGCTAGGCATGATTCTTAATCCTTTTGCTGTTCACAATGGAATATGTTATATACGTCTTCAAAAATCGCCGTTGTTTCCACCCTTTGACGAACTTGCAACAGCAAAACCATGACATCAGTGGTGAAAATGACTTGTTATGCATAAGTGATAGTATAGTGTCCAAATCATGCAATCAATCCTTTGTTGTGCGGTCTCCTATTCGACCCATGTTGTCTACAGGTGGTGCGCCCCATACCAGACTCTTACTTGGATCATAGACCCAGCCAGGGTTATGCATCCCCAACAATGGCATAACGCCTCTTCGTTCACTTCCTGACGCGGTCGCTTTCGCGTTGGCGGCGACAGCTGCCTTCATGGAAGAAGCCAATGACTTTGTGGTCCGCTCGTTCGCAATGACCTTTAGCTTTTCCTCCACTAAGCGACCCTTTTCCTCTACTGTTTGTACGGCCATCTTCATTTCCTTTGTAAGTGCTTTGGCCTCTTCGTCCACGTCGTCAAAGACGTCCTGTCGGACAGCGCGAATACTGTATGCCCAGACTCCTACGGCAAAGAGGGAGATGAGAGAGCCAGTGAGGAGATTGACGAGTATAAAGGGTCTACGGGCCCGTCGAAGACCTGGAGATATGCCCTGCAAAAAAGAAAATGATTAGAAAAGCGAGAATAGAAACGAGTGAAGAACTTACATATCCCTTTGGCCTATATGATGCCATGGCTTTATTACGGTCGATGTATGGCGCTTCGTATGGCATTCTGCTTTTTCAGGTACGAAAGCTAGATGGTAGTGTTTGATGTTAGGTAGTGAGATATGGAATTGGTAAACTATATCGAGTCAAGTCGTGCTTTTATGTTCAGCTTGATATTACACCAAAAACTGCGTAATAGGTGAGGTCGGGGGGAGGTCCAAGAGTGTTTGTCTAGGCTATCAAGGGCGGCCGCGCATGATATTCAACATTCTTCTGACAGTTAAGTGATAAGTATATTGACATGAGGCTCAGGTATCAGTCGTTGACGATGCTCATTAGACGGGCACGAGATTAGCATGCATAAATGGACCATGGGTTGCGCATCCAGTCTAACTCTCAGTTTCTCGGAAATTAAAGTTGCAACCCTTAAACCGGAACAGATGACGCACAAGGCGTGGTCTTGTCTGAAAGGAGATGTGGGTACACAAACAGCAAGGCGTTGTAGGCGCAGAAACGTGACTGTATTAATTCACGGTTCCATCTAAATTGGAATAATTTCAAGCGATACTACCAGCACCAGCACCAGCATCACCAGGTCTTGCCGGATAACTGACTCGAGACGAGGCGGCGACGCAACTTATGCCTTGCCCTAGACCAGAAAATGCGTGTTAGAATCCTAAAACAGACACAGGAGGTGACAAAAGGTTGACCGACCTTGATGAGGTTGTATATCATGAACGAAGTGCCACCCATTGCCGCAACGAAACCAACGGAGAAGGCACCTGTGCAAAAATAAAGAATAAGCATTGCCTCATAAAGGATATTGCTTTGCTGGTCTCGCCACTGACCAATGTAGAGTCTCGAGCGGGGAGCACGCAGATAGATGGGGAGCGTGGAAGACTGCAAATTTAAGACTTGAATCAATACTAATCTCGTAACTGTTTTTATTTCAATTTAAAAGTGGGGATAACACCGACCTGATAGAACTTTTGTCGTTCAATGACATGGTTGGGCTCTGTGAAAACGGACCGGGTATCATTTCCTTAAAATTCCAGATAAAATATCGATGATTTTGCACATACTATCGACGAGAAGCATTTTCTAGTTGGGAAATAGGAGGTCGAAGGAGGGAATTGCTGTGTTTGTCGACCTCACCACCTACCAGAACGCTCCAGTACATCGGTCTGGACCCATGCCTGCAGATAATCTTCGCCAACGGGTAAAATATAGATTCATATGTATTCTCATTACACTGACGCAACTCTTTCACATGCAGGGCGTTCAAATATACCGCCCTATAATTTATGGAAACTCGGCTAGAATGCTCACACAAGAGGAAAAGGCGACGATGCGTTGTCCAGCAGACCATACCCATCAATGGACGGTGGCTTTGCGTAGTGTGGCAAGCCAGCCAACGAACGGAGAAGAGCCCGGTGCCATCGTTGGTGGCAAGGACGATCTGAGCCATTTTATACGGAGAGTAACGTTCAAACTCCACGAGAGCTTTGCCAGTCCCAACAGAGGTGCGTTTCTTCCCTACTACACACTTGCCCCGTCTGACATGAGCACCTAGTGATTGACAGACCTCCATTCGAGGTCACTGAGACCGGCTGGGGAGAGTTTGAAATTCAAATTCGTGTTGCATTTGTGACCGAGTCTGGTGAAAAGCCTATCAGTATGACGCACATGCTAAAACTACACGCCTGGCCTATCGTCAAAGCAATACAGGGTGCGCGGGTCTATCACACGTTGGAACACTGAAGAATGACTTATATTCTTGTTGGGTACTGATACAGATGATTCTCGACTCCCTCTCCCGCCGCCCGTTCAGTTCTGGCAATACGACGAAATCGTCTTCAACGACCCTCATGAAAACTTCTTTAATACCTTGACAAACCATCCGCCAACGCCCTTACCACCACCCCATCTTGGAGCTGGTACGTCTCTCTTTCTCTCTAACCAACCACTGTCCTGAGGTAGACTTTTCAAGGAAACGCAAGACCGATACCGTGGCATCCGTCATGGCCTAAGAGTGTGATCGGCGATGGAAGCAACGTGGCTGGGGAGGGTGTAGGCACACTTCGAGCAGTGCCAGGATTTCATTCTCAACTTTCGAAAATGGAGGGGGACACGCTAAAGGCTGCCGTGACCGAGCTCAAGGCGATGCTCGACGAAGCCAGAGGTACAATGGATGAGAAAGAAAAGGAGCTCGCGGCTTTGAAAGCTCGACAGGCATGAGCAGATATCTCTTTCGTTTACTCGGTGACCGTACTTGTATTAATCCAAAAGGGCCTTTAAAAATCCAAGTGGGAAAGGGAACCTCCCTGGGAATAACAAAATGCAACCGCCAAGAATTGGAAGTCCAACCCGCCGTTTTGGGAACCTAACAACGAAACCAACGCAACCTCGAACAACTGGAAGGTGCCAAACCCAACTTCCAAAAATTTGCCAAAACCTTCCAATAACAAATTCCAACCCCAAGGAAGGTTGAAGGAACAATGAACGGGAAACACCGCCGCCCCAAAAACCGCCAAGCCAAGCCTGAAGGCCTGAACCTGCCGAAAGACCGCCGCCGCCCCCAAAACCAAGGCAAGATGAATCAACCCCAGTTGCAAGCAAAAGTAACCAAGGCAATAACGGATGGTTGCAAAGGTTCCGAATCCCAATCAAGGCCGGAAAACTTGGCCTGGAAAGGCCCCAAAGCCCCCGCCGGAATCAAAACCCAACCGGAACGCCAAAAAAAAGAAGAAAAAACCTTGGGAAAGCCAGAAAAGAAAAGCGAAAAAGCCGGGGTCCGAACCAAGGCAACCAAAAACAACAATTCAAAAGCAAAACAAAACCGGGGTTCCAAAAAAGCCTCCAAGAAGTCCAACCGGACCTGAAACCCCTGCCCCAAGTGGCCTTCCCCCAACAACCTTTGGGCCCCCAATAAACCTCCCCCGTCAACCTTTAAAAATTCCCGGAGAACCACAAGAAGAAATCCATCAGAAAAAGAAACCCAACCCCAACTCCGGTTCCGTCCCCAAACGGTCAAACCGGCCCTCAAACCAACCCCCCAAGGAAAAACAAGGGGCCAAACGGGCAAAAAATCGCAAACAAGCCGGGGCCAACCCCGGCCGGGTGAACCTCAACCTTGGAAGGAAGGCCCGGCTCCAAAGCAACCCGGAAGGCCTCCCCCGAAGCCTGAACAACCAAAAAAGGGCAATCCCAAGGTTAAGAAACGGCCAAAAAACCAACAAGCAATGGAAAAAAAAGCCGAACAAGGAATCACCACAGTTGGCCCTTCTGCCGCCCGGGCCGCTAACTTGGGCCGCCTTAACGGAAGAATTGACCCAACAAAGAAAACACGAAACCGAGGGTTTCCCCGGAATCCGTCCCCGGGGGGGGCAACAACCAAAAAAACCCGCAATCCGGTGGCCTCCAAGCCCAACAAAAAAAAGAAAAAAACCTCCAAACAAAAACAAGAAATCACACTGACATTTTGATGATACATTCCGCTTCGGGTCGTCAAGCTGAGGACGCGAACCTTTTGGGGCAAAGGCCATGTGGCAGAGTGAGGTTTAACAAAAACCGGTAAAAGGTTGGTTGGAGCCGACCACCGACGATGAGCATTATGGGCTCTTCACTCTCAATACTCAGACCACTGGCTTACATATCTCTTCCTCTCTTGGCCATTCGTTTCGCGGCTTCAAAGTCTTCCATCGTTCGCTACTATTGGCGTCTCGGGATCTACGTTACCTCCATCGCTGTCATCTCCGTATGGGGAGCATGTCTGAGCGTCGCACTCTTCGTCATTGGAAAGAGGTTCGATGTCGACTTTTGGATTGCCAGGAGCTTTTACTTTGTCGCGGGTAACCTGCTCGGCATCAAGTTTGAAATCGAAGGCGAGGAATATCTAGCCACAAAACCCGCTGTACTTCTCGGAAATCATCAGAGCATGCTCGATATTCTCTATGTAGGCCCGTGAGTACTGGTTTACTTTAGCGTGCCAGTGCCTGACCAATCGCTGACGCGAAACCCTGACCCCTTTTGATAGAATATTCCCTCGCGCCACTGTCATGTCTGCAAAGAAGGAACTACGTTGGGTCCCCTTCCTTGGTCTCTTTATGATCGCGGGAGGCACCATCTTCCTGGACCGTCGCAACCCACAGGTGGCGATTGCATCTTTGCAGGCTGCGGGTGAACATATGAAGAAACGTGGTCTCGGTCTGTGGATGTTCCCCGAGGGTACCAGGACACTCTCCGAAGAACCAAACCTAAAACCGTTTAAAAAGGGTGCATTCCATCTCGCAGTTCAATCAGGACTACCGATTGTCCCAGTAGTATGTGAAAATTATTGGAAAATCTACCGAAAGGGCGTGTTTGATGGAGGAGTTTTGAAAATCAAAGGTTCGTAGAAGCGCGATATAACTCAAGCAAGTTATCCTAACTACCGAAATACAGTTCTTCCTCCTATTCAAACTACTGGCTTGACGACGGCAGATGTCCCAGAACTCGCCAAACGCACACGCGATTTGATGCTCCAAGCGCTCCAGGAAATATCGCAGCCATACACTGGACCAAAAAGTTCGGCAGGAAAACTCAGAAACGACTCTACACTGATGCCCCCACCACCTCCACCGTCAGACGTCAAGTCTATTGGCATCACAGAAATCAGACCGGCTGGGCAGGAGACGGACAATTCCAGGCAGCGCACTCCGTCATTGGTCAGGAGTACTGCCTCCAGTGAAGGAAATGGCAGTCAGGAGACGGAGGAAGAGGATGGACACGTACTCGTGAGGAAGCCGGCTGCTGCATGATTCGCGTTGGCTCATGCCACCGATGATTCCTGAGAGTGCTTATATTTTTTTGGAAGGTTTGAGGGTTTGCTGGAACATGAAAATTTGACGACACGCTCGTGATATATTCCCTACTCATGTGCGATAATTATATGGTGACTATTTGGCTAATCTATTCATGGTACTAGAAAATATCTGACTGGTCAAAATGCTCGTATGATAAGTTACAAGAAGCCACACTGTCATTCTAGGGACTTCACTAAAATCCTGTGGGACACGGGTAAGATGTTCAGGGTGGTAAATTCTTCCCCTATCTTTACTATTTCCCCTCCCTTCTGCGCCTTTCCCTCTTTTGGATGAAATATCCCGCAACCACAAGCAATATGAGAAAGCCGGCGATGGACCCGACGACAATTCCTGCGATTTGGCCACGCGCAAGGCGACTACGCACAATCAAGGTGGGATCCACGATGGGCATGGCGGCTGCGATAGTAAGGTTGACGCAGTTTAGGAAGTTCATATCGACACCCGTCGTGTTTAATGGTGTACTTGCCCAATAGTCCGTGTTGTTATTCCCATTGCGTGCAAAGGCATTTTCGTATTCTAGACTTGCCAATGCGACCGAGGACCCACGATAGAACTGAAGGACGTTCCAGGGAAGGATGGCGAATTGTGTTATTGCCACGTCGGTTGGATGGGTAGAACTATAACCGTTCACTCCGCCATCATTGGTTGTCTCGTTTCGGGTCCAGGATCCATACGTTGGTCCGTCCACCATCGGCTGTGGAAACAGACCAAACAAATTGCACCCGCCCTGAGCCACGGGAAGAGATAACACCACGTTTATGGTCTCCAAGGTTGCGACGTCAGCTAGAATAACCCAAGTCCGATTGGACGAGGAGAATACCAGGCCGTATACGGGAGCGTCATACGAACCGATGATAATGGAAGGGCGGGCATGAGGAGCGAGCACTCCTGGAAGGTCACCCCTATCCACGTTGTGGTACTCACCTCCCCCACTATAATTCCCAAACGAGAGAGGAGGGAAACCATGGGGGAAGCCGCGTCCGGAAACATCGAGAGTGAGCACGGGCTGGTACTGAACACTTCCATCTGCAGATGAAGTGTATTGCCCATACCCACTCCCATAGCGCGCTGTGCCGTATACCTCGTTTCGTGTGCCGCCTCCGGCAACGCGGCCGGCAAATGCACCGCCATTGAGAGTCTGTCTAGGCCCTCCACCTGGGGAGAACCCTGTCGCTACTAACGACGTGTGGGGAATCAAGACTTCTAGGTAGACACGAGACGCGTCCCTCCATGCATGCTCGTTTGAGGCGTTGCTGTTCAGAGGGACGTTGATGGCGGGGATATTTTGGGTGGTATACCCGGTTCCATCGATATATTCTTCACGGCGAACAAGTTGCCCACTTTGATTGGAGATGGCTGCTCCGCAAATAGTCTTAGGCTGTATGAACCAGAGTAGGGTTAATACTTGGAAAGAGAGGTGCATGGGGCAAAGACGGAACTGCTGAGATTTCTGACGAACTATAACTCTAATTTATACCTTGTAAACCATGAGGTAAGGGCCATGGAGATAAGGTGCAATATAGCCGCGGGAGGCTGTCAGGGTATCGCCATGAGCAGCCTCTTGCCATCATTCCAGCTAAAAATACTCTAATATGATAGAAATACCATGCATAAAGGCTTGAATAGCGAATCGCTGTCCCTGTTTTGCTTTGCTTATAGAGCATTCGAAGAAGAAGACTGTCCGTTCTCCTTGTCACACATTTGGAATAAATGTAAATTTGAGCACTATGGAAAGCTAGGTTCAGAGCGCGGATTATCTCCATCGTTCTAGACGAATGGAGTGTTTGCATTGCCAAGGGCTTGCTGTTCCGTCGCTGTATACATCGAGGTGAAGGTCGAAAATCTGATATATCCTATCAACCCAAGTTGCAAAAATATACTACCCTTTCGTATGCCAACTAGTAGGTAGGATTATATCTCCACGCCGAAGGTGATTAATCGTTGAAAATGTTGCCCGGTGCTCATGAATTATATAAAACCATATCATGCGCCCAAGAATTGATCAGATAGTACTGTTGTCTTCGGTACTATCCTAAGCGATGCATGCCACCATCGCCAACGAGCAGGAAAGGTACGCGGAGTGCATTAAGAGGGTTTATTTTGCTGGACTTTCTTCTTGTTTCTATCTTGCTCGCCTGACGGCGTTGGATGCGTCGGCGATGTCTTCTTTTCCTGAGTACGGTTTCGCTTCTTGCAGAAGAAGCAACATGCTCCCACTAGGATCAAGTTGATAGCGACAAAGGACCCCACGGCGATCCCAGCAACCTGACTGCCGGAAAGACGACTGTGAACAATCAAGGTCGGATCTACAATGGGAATGGTGGCAGCGATAGTGTGATTCAGACAGTCGAGGAAATTCGTATCGACGTCTGTTGTATTCAACAGTGTGCTCGCCCAGTAATCGGTATTATTGTTCCCATTACGTGCAAATGCATTGTTGTATTCCACGCTCGCCAGCGCTACCGAGGAGCCACGATAGAACTGAAGGACGTTCCAAGGATAGATATAATATGGCTTCCGTCTAGCGTTGTTAGGAAGAGTGTAGGGACTATAACCAACGGTATCTCCGTCAGGTATTGTCGTGTCGTTGTACCAGACACTGGCCGTCTTTGCTTTCGTGGGCAGGGGTAGCTGACCAAATAAGTTGCATCCTCCCTGAGGGATGGGAAGCGCTATCACCGCGTTGATGGTTTCCAATGTCGCGAGGTCACTTAGAATAACCCATGTACGATTGGATACTGGGAGTTCCAAGCTCCAAATCCGGCCAATGGATTGCCCATTCGACCCATCGACAAAATTGGGAGAATCATGTACCCCGGCGAATTCAGATTTGTCTACGTCATAGTAGTAGCTTCCTCCACTATAGTTCCCAAATGATAGTGGAGGGAAGCCATGAGGAAAGTCGCGGCCGGAGACATTGAGATTGAGTATTGGGTAATATTGAGTTATCCCATCAATAGAGGAGTTGTAGGAGCCGTGTCCACTCCCGTAGCGCGCTGTTCCGTATATCTCGTTTCGTGTACCACCTCCAGCTGTGCAGCCGGTGAATGGCCCACCGTCGATGGTCCCCTTAGGTCCTCCGCCGAAGGAGAATGCGGACGCTACAAGAGATGTACGCGGGACCAAGATGTTTGGATCGATATTGGAAGGGGCCTTCCATATCTGTTCGCTCGTGGCATTCCTGTTCAGGGGAACATTGATGGTCTGGGCGTTCTGGGTGTTGTATCCCGTTCCGTCAATATAATCTTCTCGACGAATGTGAGCATGTATATGCAAGCTTGTGGCGATCGTTCCGTGGGCAGCCTGAACGAGACAGGCAGCAATGAAGGAATGCCCAAAAAACCGCATGGAGGGGGACAAAAGTCTCTTGATATCGATAATTTATGGTTGCGATTTGTGTCAATTAGACTGTGGGAAAAGAGACAAGCATTGGCTTGTGGAGTTTGTGCGAATGAAGCCGTGCAACAACGGATATAATTTCGCCAACCACTCCCATTTATCTGAGCAGCAAATATTTTATGCTGTGTTCTCAACTAGGCGCGACCTTTCGACGCCACTTTTGATTTTGAGTCGAGGCGCGCGGGTGACTTGGTGCTACTGGATCATGCAATGCTCGTTGACTCCGGAAAACATCTTCTCCAAAGGTCTAAACTTATTTTAACCTTTAAAGCCTCTTTGTCTTCCCGCGCCGAAATGCGATGAGCATCCGTAGGGCTCGGTTGCATAGCGTATCCTACGCAAAAACAATTGAACGGAGCCGTATTACGTATAAAAATAGGACAAAGATGTGGCTGAAGAATGGGCGCAAGAAGAGTGATCCGTGCGTTGAATTTAGAGAAGAACCCGGATGTGATGGGGCAGTCCAAAGGCGCGGGCCCATTTGGCTGCCTCTTTAAAGTGGAGTGTAACCAGACAAATTGATATGCGATGGTGAATTTTGTAACAGAAGTAGAAGTATTTCTTACAGTAGGGATATACAATGCATATGTGGGCTCTCTACATTGACAGCTTCCAATTACGGCCCAATGCTATGATACTGCTTTTAGGTCGCTCTTCAAAGATGATAATGGCCACGGAGATAGTTTGATTGAGGGAATTCAAGTGTTCCGTGTCCATTCCTGTCGTGTTCATTGGCGCACTTGGCCAATAATCTATGGACCGGACCACACGCTCCCTTCTGGGGTTCTTCAATACTAATATTATTGAGACCTGGTACAAGAAAAGTGACCCATGTGCTGGGAACCGGTCGAGCACAGGATACCTGGTATCTGCTCCTTTGGGGTGGGATTTCACTCAATAATAGATCCCAAGACAAATTCATAATATAAGCCATATAATACAAAGAACATAAAAACGGCCGTCATTTAGGAGCAATCAAGCGTAGAGGCGACATACACAATTATACATAAACTTGTCAGCAAATATCATTATTCGCTTCAGTACGCCTGTTTGGCCTTTTTCTGTCTGCTGTGCCAAAACCATATCCCGACCGCAATCAGGACCACTCCAGCAACAGACCCAACGACGATGCCAGCAATCTGGCCTTTTGACAAACGACTGCGGACGATTAATGTTGGGTTCACGATGGGGATGGCGGCTGCGATAGTGTGATTGAGGCAGTCCAAAAAGGGTATGTCCACCCCTGTCTTATTGAACGGTGTACTTGCCCAATAGTCTGTATTGTTGTTTCCGTTGTGTGCAAATGCATTGTCATAGTCTGGGCTGATGAATGCCACCGAAGAACCACGATAGAACTGGAGGACATTCCAGGGATATAAATCGAGTCGTATTATCCCGAGCCCGGTCGCACGGGCAGTGCTATATCCCTGCGTTTCTTTGTCGCCAATTGGCGCGGTTTCGTTCTGAGATCCATATGTCGATCCTCTAGCCATTGCTTGTGGGATGCGACCAATCATATTGCAGCCTCCTTGGGCCACGGGGAGCGATACTATTGCGTTGATGGTCTCCACTGTGACGTAATCAGCAAGAACATACCAGGTTTGGTCGCCAACGGATATATCTAGGGCAAAGACACGAGCGTCGCACGATCCAATCGTGGCAGTTGCGCAATGGTGAGGAGCAAGAACTCCGGGGAGATCTCCTTGTTCCACGGAGTAATATTCACCTCCTCCACTGTAATTTCCGAATGAAAGAGGGGGGAAACCATGCGGGAAGTCTCGTCGAGACACATCAAGAGTGAAGTCAGGCTGATACTGCGTAGTTCCATCAGCAGAGGTGGTGTACTGCCCATAACCACTCCCATAGCGCGCTGTTCCGTATATCTCGTTTCGCGTGCCACCTCCGGAGGCGCGACCAGCGAGTCCACCACCGTTGATGCTCTGCTTAGATCCTCCACCTGAGGAAAATGCTGTTGCTACCAGAGATGTATGTGGGATCAGAACGTTTAGATAAACATCCGTTGGATCCATCCATTCTTGCTCGCTCGAGGCGTTATTATTTAGAGGGATATTGATGGCGGGAGTGTTCTGAGTGTTATACCCCGTGCCGTCAATATAATCTTCACGGCGGAAGAGTTTTCTAGGTAGTTCGCCATTCGAATCGGAGAAAGCTGCTCCAACAGCGGCGTGGATGAGATAGAGCGGGGTTAATGCCTTGAGGGGAACGTACATGGGACGAGATTGTGATCAGGACGGTCCTGGAGGCTGATACTTGATTCTTATATCCAACAACCCGTGAGAAATGAAGATGCCATTAGAGGGAGTTTAGACGCGGTTAAGGCCGGACGTGGAGACGGTCGAAGTGTCCGGCGCACTGCTTTTCTGTCCCTTGCACAGAGTCTTTTTGGCGCTGTCTTTTTGATACAGCGTGTGGCCGTCTTTGTTGCCATCATTCTCGGTCAATCCAAGGGATTTCGTTGAGCACTATTCAATCGTTCTTGCCCGTATGAAGGGCCGTAGTGGACAAAATTCCGCTGACACCAAAACCCATTCAAATATCGTTAACAAGCCGTTAACAAGTAGTTAACAGCCCATTAACAAGGCGTTAACGCGTCAGAAGCCTCAAAAATCTCGACTTTAGCATCAATGTTAACAACGTCGTTAATGTTAACACTCATTAGTTAATGGACATATTGCAGGCAAAACGAATTTGTCATTAACAACCGTTAACAAATCCTCATACGTGAGGGCACCCCCGTTAACAACTCCGCGCTCAGCGTTAACAAACTAGTACTCTCTGTTAACAAGCTGTTAACAAATGACGTTATACCCTCTCTGTCTCAGCCCTCTTTGCCCAACGATTGCCAGCCAGCCCTGCACTCGAAGGTACGAAAGCTGTATTTGTGCTTTCGAGACGCAATATCCCTGACTTTTGAGGTGTCCGATGGTCAATTGCCGACCAAACTCTGGGAACCGAGTGAGAGTATCCCGGAGAAAGGCATCCAAGTCGTCATCCGTCAAAGAATCGAGTCTTCTGGCTGCATTGCTTGCAAGATATTGACGCATCCGTGTGCCGTTTACGTCTAAAAATTTGGTGCATATTGGCATTCCTTGTGGTCGTAGGCCAAACTCCAACGCTCGTCGACGCCTTGTGCGTGGCTGGTGTTGATAGCTCTTGTATTCGCTGTAGGTTGACGGAGCGTGAGAGCATGCTCAAGAAAGAGTAGGTTGAGTGAGAATCTCGGGCGTCCACATCTATATTCCTATGCTTCACCCCGATATAAACCTCATTATTGATGAGATCACCTGTTCCAAAAAGTGCTGACGCACATCAGTTACCCTGTACGATACGTTAACAATCTGTGATATTTCATTAACAACCGGTTAACAAACTCAAGGGATCGGTTAACAACCAGCGACCGGATTCTGCATACGCGTTAACATCACATTAACACAAACCCATTTACGCCTCCAAATTGTACTTGTTAATGGGTCTGTTAACGTAATGTGCCGTTAACATCAAGAAGGGTTGGGATCGAGGTGGTCGAATTTTGTCCACCATAGCCCTTCATATGCCCGTGCAAGTGGCCGAGGGATTGGTGGACAATCTCTGGGCGACTTTTAAGGGATGAAAGGGCACCTCGATAGTCTCCTCAATGTGGGAAGCACCCAAATAAAGACATATCAAACTCGTAGTTCAACTCAAAAATTCATAAATATACACCTAAATACGTCTGGCACATCTATTTCAGCGGATCTTTCGGTGGGAGCCTCCAAACAACGCCCCCAACATTCTACCAGTCGCTTTCTGGCACTGGTGAATAACCTTCCTTCCGTGGCAGACGTTTGTTGTACCCGGCTATAAGAAAGGCGCTTCCCAAAGTAACTATGACGATAAGGACTATAATTTGTTCTGTTGACAAATGACCACGGACGATTAAGGTTGGATCCACGATATGAATGGAGGCTGCAATAGTTTGATTGATGCAGTTTAGGAGATTCATGTCCAGTCCTGTCGTATTCAAAGGTGTACTTGCCCAATAGTCGGTGTTTTCGTTTCCATTATGTGCAAATGCGTTATCGTATTCAAGCATGGCTAATGCCAATGAAGAACCACGATAATATTGAACGACATTCCAGGGGAAGATGGCGCGTTGGAAGACCTCTCCCCCTCGACGGGTCTCCACACGAGCGATATATCCGCGTGTCTCACTGTCATCACTTGTCACGCTGCTGTTCCAGGACCCATATGTTTTGGTTGTATCCAGTGGCTGGGAGGTACCAAAATAGTTGCAGCCTCCTTGATCCTCCTGGAGTGCAATCACCGCGTTTACAACTTCCAGAGACGCAATATCTCCTACTAGAAACCACGAGCGGGAGGAAAAATATAGGTGCAAGCCATACACGCGAGAGGGAGAAGGGGCGGTCCAAAAACGAGGAGAATGTATTCCAGGCAGATCGGATTTGTCCACATTGAAATACTCGCCTCCTCCACCGTAACTTCCGAACGATAGTGGGGGGAAGCCGTGGGGAAAGTTGCGTCCGGAGACATCGAGAGTGAATACCGGCTGATATTGCGTGGTTCCATTGGCAGAGGATGTATACTCCCAATATCCGCTCCCGTAACGTGCTGTCCCGTATATTTCATTGCGTGTACCACCCCCTAAAATGCGACCTGAAAAGGCCCCATCGTTGAATGAGCGTCTGGGCCCCCCACCAGAGGAGAAGGCAGTAGCTATGGCACGCGTGTGCGGTATACGAACCACTGGCCCAACCTCTGAGGTCCTCCACTCTTTTTGACCTGAGGCTTTATATAATTATTATTCAAGGGAATATTGGGACTGGGAGTGTTTCGGGTGTTGTATCCAGTTTGAGCGGTGTATTCCTCAAGTTGGAGGAACCCTTTATAGAGGTCCAGGTTTGCATTACTAGAAGTAGCTACTCCGAATGCAGCCTCAACGAGACAGAGGGACGCTAATGCCTGGAAAGAGATACGCATCAGACGAAGGGGATTTAAAGATCATCCTACAGTCTGATGCTTGCTTTTGTATGGTTGCCGTGCAGTCCCTTCACACGCGCCTTGGCACGGCGTACGGGAATCAGAAGAGCTTAACGCCGTGGACGCAAATTGGGCACCAAAGCGGGATAACATGCATTCTTGTTGTGTAATTTTGCCATTGAGTCGGTTCATGGAGATTCAGGCGTTGCACTCTCGAGCCGATGATCGGTGCGCATTGTTCAACGTTTCTCGCACCTCTTACCACCTTGTCTACAATCGGGTATGTGATGAAGAGGTAACTTTCACTATAGTTCCTTCAATACAGGAAGCAGCCAGAATAATGACATATTAAACCTGTAGTGTAATCAAAAATCCCTAAATATACACATAAATACGTTCTTTTTTCAAGCGTCTCCCAAATGTCACTCCTATGACCACGCTGCTACCAAATGGTTCAACGAAGGGATATTGGCTCAGGTGAATAGTCTTTGATCCCCTGCCCCTTTCTGTTATACCAGAACCGTAACCCTATCGCAAATAAGAGGGCTCCAGCAATAGGTCCGATGACAATGCCAGCAATCTGACTCCCTGATAAACGACTGCGGACAACCAATGTCGGATCCACGATCGGGATAGAGGCTGCAATGGTTTGATTGAGGCAGGTCAGGAAGTTCATGTCCAGTCCCGTCGTGTTCAAAGGCGTACTCGCCCAATAGTCGGTGTTTTTGTTTCCATTGTGCGCAAAAGCGTTATCGTATTCGAGCATTGTCAACGCTAGTGAAGAGCCACGATAGAATTGAACGACGTTCCAGGGGAAGATGGCGGCCTGCATGATCCCCTGCTCGGTTGCTACGCTACCAACGTTATATCCACTTGTATCACTGTCTTCATTTGTTGTGTTGTTGTTGTGGTATCCATATCCATATCTTTCTATGGCGTGTGGGATGAGACCAACCAAATTGCAGCCTCCTTGATCCACCGGGAGTGAAATCACCGCATTCACAATGTTCAGAGACGCAACATCTCCTACTACAAACCAGGAACGGTTGGACGTCCGAACATACAAGGTATACACCGGAAGTTCGGGTTGTCCAAGAACCGCGGTATTATAGCTATGAGATTCGAGTATACCAGGTAGATCGGAGCTATCCACATCATAATACTCGCCTCCCCCGCTATAATTTCCGAATGATAGCGGGGGAAAGCCATGGGGGAAGTCTCGTCCAGATACATCCAGAGTGAGTACCGACTGATACTGCATAGTACCACCCGCAGAGGACGTGTACTTCCCGTATCCACTTCCGTAGCGTGCTGTCCCGTATATTTCGTTACGTGTACCACCCCCTAAAGTGCGACCTGAAAACGTTCCACCGTTGAAGGTTTGATTGGGCCCTCCACCAAAGGAGAATGCAGTAGCTACGAGAGAGGTATGTGGTATACGAACCACCGACTCGATCTTTGAAGGATCCCGCCACGCCTGTTGACTTGAGGCATTATTGTTCAAAGGAATGTTGATACTGGAGGTGTTTTGGTTACTGTACCCAGTGCCATCGATATATTCGTCACGACGAAAGAGCTTTTTGGAGTGCCCTCCGTTCGTATTAGAGATGGTTGCTCTAACAGCAGTCTCCACGAGACAGAGCGAAGCCAATGCCTGAAGGACAACGTGCATCAGACAAGTCAGAGCTAGAGTCCAACAATCATCTAACCGTCAGACGGCCGCTTTTTGTACTTTTGCCGATGCCTTCAGTGGTGAATTACGAGCCTTGGCATGGGAATTAGAAGAGCTCATCGCTGTTGAAGTAAATCGAGCCCTGTTTGCTATGTAGCGTCCATGTTGCTTTGTGTCAGTGTATTGTGTATGGAAAATCCGGCGTTTTCCTGCGTTCCGAATTGATGATCGCGGTGCAAACTTCTTTTGCCGCCTCTTGCCACCTGGCCTGCCACACCGGAGAATTACACAGTCAACGTCGGAAAATTCTGTCATTCGGAGAGGATTGATATATATATATATATTTTACATTGTTGATCAATTTACAGCTAGTACTGTGCCATTAAAAAGTCCGACGCTAATGTCCGTAAAACATGAGTGACAGAACGAAGTACAGCAACTGATTCGTTCTCTCTTAGCATGAGAACCAGTGAAAAAAGTATATCAAGATTTGGAGTATAATGTATTGTCATGTTCCTGGACCTACACATATATACGTCTGGCAAGTCCGTTTCACAAAGTCCTTCAGGGGAGGTCTCTAAATCCCCCATGTTGATCTCTAGTTAGTTCTACAAATGAGTACTGGAACTGGTGATAATGGCCTAGGCCTTCTTCCCTTGCCGACTCTTGCGGTATTAAAACCATATTACTGTCGCAATTATGACAACTCCAGCGAGGCACCCGAAAACGACGCCAGTAACTTGGCCTCCTGAAGCTTTTAACGCTCCTGAAGAGCGGGTACGGACAATCAAAGTCGGATCCACGATAGGGATGGAAGCAGCGATAGTTTGATTTACGCAATTCAGGAAGTTCATATCCAGTCCTGTTGTGTCCAAAGGGGTACTCGCCCAATAGTCGGTGTCGGTGTTTCTATTGTGCGCAAAGGCATTATCGTATTCGAGCATTGCCAATGCCAATGAAGAGCCACGATAAAACTGGACGACGTTCCAGGGGAAGATGGCGGCCTGGAAGGTCGTTAGGCTAATAGTGAACCCGCGTGTCTCGCTGTCGCCAATTGTCGCGCTGCTATTCCAAGAGCTGTACGTTTCGTATCTTTCTAGCGGTAGTGGGGTTTGACCAAACGAGTTGCAGCCTCCTTGATCTACTGGAAGTGAAATCACCGCATTTACAACTTCTATAGACGCGACGTCTCCTATTATAAACCAGGTACGGTTGGAAACCTGCTTGTACAAGCCGTATACGCGAAAGGCGGGTTGTCCTTCGCCTGCGGTGGCATAACGAGGAGATCCAAGTAGTCCAGGTAAATCCGAATTATTTGCATTGCGATATTCGTCTCCCCCACTGTAATTTCCGAACGATAGCGGGGGGAAGCCGTGGGGGAAGTCTCGGCCAGATACATCCAGAGTGAGTACCGGCTGATACTGCATAGTACCATTCGTAGAGGATGTATATTCTCCGTATCCACTTCCATAGCGTGCAGTCCCGTATATTTCGTTGCGTGTACCACCTCCGGAGGTGCGACGTGAAAACGCCCCACCGTTGAAGGTCTGATTCGGCCCTCCACCGGAAGAAAACGCGGTAGCTACAAGAGAGGTGTGTGGTATACGAACCACCGACTCGACCTTTGAAGGATCCCTCCACGCCTGTTGACTTGAGGCAATATTATTCAAAGGGACATTGATGGTGGGAGTGTTTTGGATATTGTACCCGATTCCATCGACATAGTCTTCACGACGAAAGAGCTTTTTAGAAGGTTCTCCCGTATTAGAGATGGTTACTCCAACTGCAGTCTCAATGAGACAGAGCGAAGCGATTGAGGCTTGGAGAACGATGTGCATGTGCATCAGAAAAGAGGGAATCTAACGATCATCCTACCGTCTGGCGCATGCTTTTTGTACTTTTACCAGTCCTTGCAGCAATGAGTTGCAAGCCTTGGCATGCGAACCGGAAAAGCTTGAGCCTGGTGAAGTAAATCGAGCGCTGTTCGCTGTTTAATACCCATCCTCATTGTTAGTATGCTAGTGCATGGAGAATCCGGCGCTCTCTCTGGTTCGCTCATATGTGCGCGCGGTGCAAGATAGCTCCCGTTCCGTCTTTAACGCCTCTTGCTACTTCAGTCTATCGTACCGGATATCCGCACAGCTTATGTCGGAAATTTCGATCATAAAGGGTGGTTTTTATAAATTGATGATCAAGTTCCCGTAAAGATACCGTTCGGATTGTTAGACGCCAATATCCATAAAAGGTTCCGTTCCTCTCAACTAACATAACGAAGGAGAGCAACGGGTGTATTCGGTTAGAGTACTACCGGCTACGCCACAGGGTCGCTAGCAACAACGCCTGTCAATACCGCATACTCGGCATTGATGATGCTACTCGTCGCTGCTCCGATAGCAACGTTATTGGAAAGTACGACGAATTTTACGTCTAGAACGGGGCAAGGCCGGATCCTACCAACGTTTACGCCAGCCCCTTTTTGAAAGTCACGATCCAACCGCGGTTGTGGTCGGTCGACTTCTTCATGCACAAATATGACCTCTTTAGGGGCGGATGGACATCCTACTTCTTGAGCTTCACACGTGAAATCGCGCATGGCCTGCTGGATCTGCTCGACGCTTGGTGGAGGGCGTCGTGCGAATCGGACTGACACGCATTCGGTGTGTCCTTCCAAGACTGGGACCCGATTGCAGCTCGCCGATACCAGCAGTGGAGATGTTGCTCGGCAATCAAATGATTGCCCATCTTCGGCAATGCCACCCAAAATCTTCGCCACCTCCCACTCCATCTTTTCCTCCTCGCCCCCAATGTGGGGAACAACATTGTCGAAGATGTCAAATGAAGGTACCCCTGGGTAACCTGCGCCCGAGATTGCCTGCATAGTCGTGACGAGGCAGGTATCAATGGGACCAAAGGCTTTCTCTAGGGCAGCCAAAGGGATCACGAGCCCGGTCGTCGAGCAGTTGGCGTTGGTGACAATGAAACCCTTTTGGAGGGAGTTCAAGGATCGTTGATGTGGTATGATAGAAAGGTGCGATGTGTTGACCAGAGGCACGATGAGGGGTACCACAGGGTCACGACGAAAGTTTTTTGAGTTTGAGAATACAGCGAGATCTGCGGCTCTAAATTCAGCCTCTTTAAAGTAAATTTACGTTAGTTCATCAATCAAATACGCCCCATTTGCCCTCTCACCAATGTCTCCCGCAACGTCGGCGTCCAGCCCCGAAAAGACGATGGAACATTCGGCAAACTCTTGCGCAATACACGTCTTTACAATCAAGTCCCGCGCACATTCTGGTATGGGAGACACCTGTTTCCACCTTACAGCTTTGCTATAGGCCAAGCCAGCCGATCTTGATGAGGCACCAAGCACATGGAGCTTGAAGAATGGATGTGTCGACAATAAGAGAATAAAACGTTGACCAACGGTGCCTGTAGCACCGAGCACGCCTACTTTGATGGGGTTTTGAGGTAGCCGAGTCATTATTCGGGAGAGAGAGGGGATCAAGGAGCGCCACTCCTGTTCGGGAAAGAAATGTGGAATCTATTGTTTCATTGATACATGGTATGATAGATGATTAGAAACTATGTTATATGTTACAAATGGTGATAACTCGTGAAACCGAACATGCCATGCCAAGGAAGAGCAGCGATTAAGGACCGGGCCCATGTCGTCTCATATTTCGCTTTGTCTTGCAAGTACGGTTAAATCGAAGGTGACGCCTTAGATTCTTCAGTTCAAGAGTTGTTTCACTTAGCCCCAAGTAACTGTCAATCATAGTTCGTTCGGTCGCGCGTAATCAACATACCAATACTTGCAAACCGTTCTTTTCCGGTTGACGTGAGCTCTCAATGTTTCTTGAGTATAAAATCTCTCAGGGCTAGACAAAAGGGATCAGAAACGAACCGCCAATGGTAAAGAGCCCGTACCAGTTTGGTACCTCACAACCTTCACATGTATAAGGACGGTGGTGTATGTGAGTACGAAAGTGATTGATTGCCCTGCCGAAGGTTTGTGAGTCAACTTAACCCCGTTGAACATAATCGACCCACCTATCCAGCCGCGTGAAGTGTTTCCCACAAGAGGGAACTGAGCAACGATATTTTCGGCCCGTTATGGTAATGAATTGCTTTGTGGCGTCTGATGGCTCAAGAGTGCCGTGCTGGATCCAGGACGATTCGAGTAATTGAACAAGCGCCGACCTGTGTGATAAGTAGGCTGACACTCCAGAAGGATACAAGGTGTCCACAAGGGACACAATATTATGACTAAAGACTATAGGAATAGTATTCTGCGTAGGAGCAATTGTTTGAAGAGGGGAAATTCCCTGGTTATTGTAGGAGGTCGAGGCAATCTATATGAGAATTAGTAGAGTTATAAAGGAATGAATATACTCACGGGGTAGTTTTGCCCACTCAAAAGAGGTTGACCAAGTACTTGAGGATGATTGCCAAAGCGAAAGATGTCTGGTACGAGCAAATCATCAGGAAATTCATCTCCGAGCCAAAGAATCAGAAGAATGAGTTTTATCTGAAATCAAATCTTACTGTATCCAGTATCAGGATTAAAAGAGCCCTGTTGGCCGGAAGCTAGAGGTTATCGCATGAGCCACGAATAAAGGTAGAAGGGTAGAGGAAATGAACGTACTGTGATCCTCGCAATTAGTACAGACATGGTTGGTTGGGATGTTGTGTGGGCATAAGGAAGCCATGGTGAGGCGAGAATGAGCAGAGCCAAGTAAACCTGCGCCACTATATATGGTACAACAAGGAGGTTTACACAAGACCAGCCTCTCATAACGACATACCTTAACCCGCTAATTCATATTTGAATTGAGGCGTGAGGCAGCTGTCCAAGATTAAAATGTTGATCATACGACCCGCAAGCTTCGCACCTGGCAGCTACACAAATATCGAAACCTCGTCCACATATTGCCCCATTTCTAAGTAAATGGTCAGACAATTCACTCCCATGAGGGTTCAAGCCTGACATTGGAGGTCTCCTGCCTTCCTGTGGCACACTGCGCATAACTTGCCTAGGCTGCGGGTTACATTTATAGCCAAATTCTGAAATCTTCTTATATAATATAGTTTACCGCGTCAAAATGGGTCTCGTTCCACTTGTAGCACTCCCACAAGTCCATTGGGTATGAGGTTGACGAAACACCCTTGAAGCGCCTGCGCACGTTTTCAACGCTGAGTACCGTCTCACGGCACGGTTAGACGCGGATCTTACCCACCAAGGCTGTCCAAAACGCGGCACTGAACCCCAAAAAACGCACCTGTGAGGCATGCACCCACACGACGTCCTCCTAACTTCAGGCACCCATCGCTTCGATGATTAGGGCTGGTTTATGTACCTTTCACCTACAAGGTCCGCCCTTGTAGGGACTTTAACGCACCATAAGTTATATACACCTGTTAGTTAGCCGCTTGGTAATAACGGCAGACTGAATTCTATTAATCAACCCCCCCATCAAGATAGATTTAAACAAGTCAGTAGTATTCTAGAATCTCATGGGGCTCACAAGGGCCTCACCAAACAATAGTTAAGCTGCGCTGATCGACGTAGAAAGGGCAGTGGGGAACCGGCGCTATTCCATTTGATATCCGGTTTAAACAAGCTTTTACCTGGTCTTGTCTCATGGCACCCGAACAGTAGCTCGAGACTGGAGGCGACTGGGCTCAATGATAACGTCTTGTTGCTCTGACTCTGAACGCAACAAGAGGTCAA
The DNA here is from genome assembly GCA_000827415.1 of Serendipita vermifera MAFF 305830. Taxonomy (NCBI): domain Eukaryota; kingdom Fungi; phylum Basidiomycota; class Agaricomycetes; order Sebacinales; family Serendipitaceae; genus Serendipita; species Serendipita vermifera. Next base: position 42,519 of record KN824367.1, read on the forward strand.
TTTTGCACGAAATTACTCCAATATGGAGCATTTATTTTGAATGAACTTCCGGGGCTAGCTGCCCTGAAGGCTTGTAGGAAGTCAAGGTTGAACACGACCATTGCTGCTACCAAAATGTCAGGATTCTCTTGGGGTACTCCAGCAGCCAATCAAAACGCGTCAAACGCGAATAATACAGCGGGTACATCTTCTACCACTCCATTTTCTGGATTTGGACAACCAGCACAAACTTCAACACCGGCGGCAAACCCCTTTGGAGCGCCTGCAGCGGGAAGCTCCAGTCTCTTTGGCTCATCAACAACAACCCCTACATTCGGGACAGGAACTGCAGGAGGAGCAAGTGGTGGGCTATTTGGCACGACGTCTAACACCGGAGCAGCGGGGACGAATGCTTTCGGTGCCGGCAACACGACATCTACCCCATCTTTATTTGGATCGTCTACTCCAAATGCACCCACTGCAGCGCCTTCAACAGGGTTTTCATTTGGAGGTGGAAATACATCTGGGACCACTGCCTTTGGAACTCCTGCTGCGGGAACAACTGGTGCTACTAATCCCACGAATGCCCTAGGTGGTGGAGGTATCTTTGGTGCAAAACCCCCAGCAACTAGCTTGGGAGGAGGCGGGATTTTTGGCGCGGGGGCTAGCACTCCAACCAAACCTGCAGATAGTGGGACTGCAGGTGGATTTAAATTAGGTGGAGGAGGAATTTTTGGAGCTTCAAACGCACCCACTACCCCTGGTGCGAACCCCACGACGTCGTCTCTCTTTGGTAACAACCCCGCCTCACGTAAGTGGAGCAAATTTGATTTATCCCACAATTTAATTTCGTTTTTATAGCGTCGCCTGCACCTGCAGCTGCAGGTGCCAGTTCTCCATTTAGTTGGGGTAAACCAGCAGATACCACTTCAACCACAAATCAAGCATCCGGCACGCCAGGTGCCACTACGGGCAGCGCCGGATTCAGCTTTGGGGCTCCTCAGCGTGTGTATATTTTCAGTCCTCCATAGTACTATATTCCTGACACAACAATCAGCGACTGGATCACCTGCACCCGCTACAGGAGGGTTTTCCTTTGGTGCCAAGCCGGCTGCTGCAACCACCCCAAGCGCAGACAAGCCGG
>KN824367.1:58240-78638 GCA_000827415.1 Serendipita vermifera MAFF 305830
GCTTCTTCCGAGGGTCCTTGGAGCAACCGGTTTAGAGCTGGCTTTGGGTCGCGATACCCGACCAAGTATTGACTCAAGGTCTCCACAAATAAGAACAGACCCCCAGAACGATTGACAATGCGGCCGAGTCGTCCCTCCCCTATCAACTCTTCAGGGTCCTGGTGTTGTTTGTTCGCAACCCATTTCATGCGAGCCTCAGTGAAATGTCGGATGTCATTACGATCTTGGTCATCCTGGGATAGGTCTCGACCGGAAACACCGTTTTTAATGAAGAATGATCGAATATCGTGCTCTGGTCGGCTTGTTACGATAACCTTCAGCCATTGGTTCTGCTTGCAGACTTCCGTTAGATGTCCTAAAAGCTGCCTGCGCGTAGCCGACTTGCCACATTCGTCGAGTGCGTCAATAAGCAGCACGGATGTGCGTCTCGGATGCATCTTGAGCGCTTTCAAAGTGTTCAAGAAAAGCTCCCCACTTGCTGACTGCGGGGCCAATTGCGGGTCGTCACGCAGAGCCTGCACCACGCAATTCCTGTACGGTCCAAACCTCCCCGCAAGTCCGTATATCAGAGTCGGGAGGACCATTTTCGTCTCTGAGAGAACTGGGTCGTCACGTCTGCAAAAGAAGCTCCCACCAAGCTGCTTGCTCTCATGGAGTCGATGGCAAATTGAATGGGCGATCGACGACTTGCCAATTCCGGGCATTCCATAAAGCCACAGCACGCCACCAACATTGGAGCTTTGGGAAGTCCTATCTTCGCTCAACGATTTAGTGGCCCAGGTCACGATATCGTTTATGACTGCTACTCTCGTTCCGTCCATGCATCCACGATCCTCATGGTAGTTTGCCGTATCAACCGGTTTCAGTCGCTCGAGGAGGATATCATTCTCTAGTATTATAGCCGTATTAGCCGTCTTAGTGTGAGCCATCTTGGGCACTTACCAATTCCGCTTGCTGCCTTTAGCGCTACTCCTAATACCGCATAGTTGAGATCTTCTTCCAGCCTGACAAATTGTTCTTGCAGGCCCTTGATTGCTCTCTTGTCTTCCAACACTGCCAGAGATTCCAATATCCTGTCTGATACTGGATCAGGTCATTGAGCAGTACCCTCATAAGCCGACATACTGGTGGCACTCTTCTTGACATATTCACCAATAAATGCGGTTGTCTCCACGATTGTAATACACAGCTTCTTGAAGGCCAGATCCAGCGGCTCCAGTTCATCGTAAAGAGCATCTTCCAATATATGGTCGGCATACGGAAGAATCTTCCCCAAACTCTCAGCAAGGTCTAACACCAGTTCATCGTATTTGCTCTGTTCTTGTAACATCTGTTTGAAATGAAGATTCGAATGTGGATTGGATAACGGGCTGCGAGATGGACGTACGTCGAATGTAACTTTCACAACACTAAATGCCATTTTTGCTGCAGGATTCACCTGTGGAACGGTAAATTACAATCCTTGACGAAGAATCCAGACGCACGTCGGATAGAGCCACGCCATATGCGATGAAGGTGTCCAACCCTTGTTCCTTTGAGCTCTCCATCAGCAGTTTGTATCGTTTCATCGCATCTTGAACCTTTAGCATGTGCTCGTATGTAACTCCCAGCTGAGGTTTCATATCAGCACCATCCACCAAGAACCAAAACGAGAAGCGTACCGTGGGTGAGGGTCGGAGTTTGAAAGAAACCGTAATTGGCCGATTGTCAAACGTCGTAGCTATCAAGTGGTCAGATTCAATAGAGCTTGCTTGAAACCCACATGCCTACGACTAATGATTTTGGTCCCCAGAACGCATCTATTGCCTCCTGGCCGCTGATATCGACACAACCCTCCAGTTTTCCAAAAGAAATCCCTGCAACGCTGCGGCCTGCTGTTATGATGACTACGATTTTCAACGCGAGTGTAAGTTTTCTAACAACATGACGCGTAAGGTTCCAGTGAACAAGTTTTGGATAGGGCTCCTCACAGACTGTGAAAGGGTTTCCAGATCAACGTTTGTTCGTCGTGTGTCGTCCTAATATCATTGCCGTCTATCTGGAGCTTAACACGAAATTGTGTCGTTGTATTGCTTTCGACACTAATTTCTGATGTTTTGATCGTCAGAATATCGAATAGCTATGAATAGAGGAATGGGTTGGGGCTCACCTTCTAGATAAAGCGCGCTACCCGCATTTAGACATACAATGACAATTGTAGTATGGGAAAGTACGAACCGATCATTCTCTTTTGAGTTCGGACCACTCATGCCAGGCGCGTTCGACACCGGACTCGAAGTGCTTGGATCAACTTACAGTAGCCAAACACTTGAGCGGTATAATCCGAGTGAGTATAACGAGACGGGGTTTATCTTATGGCGTGAGTTCGCTATTGGTCCAATGTCGAAGTATGAGTGGCGTTTGGGTGCAAGGTGACTCTCGATCTCGATTGAAGTTGGCCACTGTGAGCATAAATAGGTTACCGACCGTAAATCGACAAGGCTATCGGTCTGGATCTCATTCAGGAGTGATAGGCGAGTCTAGATTGCTTCAGGTCGTCGCGAGTGAAATCGAGCGGAATCCCCCGTGGCGTCATCAGTCCCCCTAAACGGCTGTGCGAGTGAGTGATACTGGTTGTTTACTACCAATCTAAACTCTGCCACCTTAGTACCTCACAGAACGTACGCCAGAAACGGGCTACTGTATCTCTAATGTCCAATGGCGTCAAAGCGAAGCCTGCGACTTGTTAGTTTTGGTGAGAGACATCGTGTAGATGATCAGGGACAATGTTAAATAAAATGCGTAGACGGTGGAGGTGTTCGGAGTCTTTCGCAGCTGGAAATCATGCGGACACTCATGCATCAACTCAACTGGAATGAAGTAAAGCTACCCTGCGAGCGATTCGACTTTATGGGAGGTAGTGGCACTGGAGGGTAAAAATACCTTTCCACTCTGGCTGCGTCACCTCTAACGTTTATCAGTCTGATTGCTATCATGTTGGCGAGACTACGCATGTCCTTGGATGATACTTTTGATGAATTCTCGACCATCGTGGAACAGGTCTATCAAGTTGATGTCTCGCCATCGGAGCGAACGACGAGGCTGAGATTATGTTTGGAAGATCTCATGAAGCGGAGAAATCACCCCCTTGACATGAAACTTCTAGAGGAGACAAGCCCACAGACCTGTGCATGGTGCAGTCATTCCTGAACAGGCACAACCTTCGTTGACTCCAGATTTATAGCTTTGCTTTATCAAGCTTTCTCATCAATATCGGAACCAAAATCTATCTTAGGAGCTACCCTGTACAAACCTCGACAGTGTCCCCGATTACTATAATCGACGCAGCACTTGCCACATGTGCTATGCAGCCACTATTCTCTCCGGTGGTTTCTGGTCAAGGATTTAGGAAGAAAGAGTACATAGGTCCTGGTGTGGGGGCGAGCAATCCGATCAGTGATGTGATCATCGAGGCTCACTCACTATTTGGGGGAAATGCCAATGTGGCATCGTTGCTGAGTCTAGGAAATGGACATCCTGGAATCGTCACACTTTCTTCAGCTGACAGAGAAGCCGGCTTATCAAAAGCTATATGGGAAATGATGAGCGACTGCATGCAGAAGGCCCGAGATATCGAGCAGCAAATAGGTACCGCCGGTGTCTATTTCCGATTTTCAGTCGAGCAAGGAATGCAAAATGAACTCATTGGTTACAGCCCTGATCCGAGCTGGATACTCACTCAAACGGAAAGCTACATAGAAGACCCAGGAACCCACAACAAGTTCAAGGCCTTTATTCAGAAGACTAGGGATGCACCCCAATCCATAACTCTTGATCAGCTGAGTATGTCTGACTTGGATCTGATGCCATGTTTTGTTGACTCTATCCAGAATCAGGCCAAGCCTCGGATGTGTCCATACAGCTACCGTCAGATCTGGATAAGGAGCAGCTACATGTCGTTGGTGAGCCCTAGATTTCTTTTTCACTTAGACAGCCGCAACTTAAGCTGGTGCATCAGTGACCAACCCCGACGACGCCATCCTCAGATACATGAAACCCTCTAACTTGGAATGCGGCTCACATGTGGCAGAATGCATGCAAGGAACTCGTAAAAAAATCTTAGCAGAGATGCATAGTTGGATGGAAGATTTTGACGCTCCAAACATCCTATGGCTGAAGGGTTACCCTGGAGTCGGGAAGTCTGCCGTTGCCTCGAGCTTTGTGGAACAGCTACGCTCATTGAAACGTCTTGGGTCTAACTTCTTTTTCCGAAGAGAAAAGGCTAACGACATGACACCCAATTCTTTATGGCGTGTAGTCGCCTACGACCTCTCCAAGCAATATTCCCCCATCAAAGAGAAAGTAGTAGCCGCCTTAAGGGCAGATGAAACCATTTCGACCACGATAAATGTGGATAGACTATTCCGTCAGCTCATTCATGACCCTCTCATCGCGAGCGAGAAAATTCTAATTGGAGCGCCTCCGGTTGTTGTCATTGACGCCCTCGACGAATGTGGAGGTCTCGACAGACAACATTCCGAACATCGAAGGAACCTTCTGCAAACATTGAAAAGCTGGTCTTGCCTACCCAGACAGTTCAAGCTATTCGTAACAAGCAGGGATGAAAGCGATATCAATCAGCTTTTCTCCACAACTAGTCACCATCTTGTGGAATTGTTTGCCGGTCAACCAGGCAAATTACAATCGTCTGAGGATATTTCTGCATTTCTGAAAGATCGCTTTCGGAAAATTGCGATGAAGTATCCAAGATCTCTACCCCCCGACTGGCCCGGTCATCAAGTAGTCGAGGAGCTCACCACCATGGCTCAAGGCCTTTTTATTTGGGTCAGAGTTATCACGGATTTTGCAGATCGTGGAGACCCTGAAGACCAACTGGACCAAATTTTAAGCGGAGGCGGCGCTAGCGACATGAATAAGCTGTACTCGCTAATTTTGAACACTTCATTTCCGATCCAGAACGAAAAGCTCATCCAATGCTTCCGCTCCATCCTTGGTGCTGTCATTTTGGCAAAGGTTCCACTCACAGCCCCAACCCTCCAAAACCTCCTCTCATTGAACGCCACAACAATGGAGCACATTTGTAACGGTTTACATGCCATCTTGGATTCGCGAGATACTCTACGTATTCACCATCAATCATTTGTTGACTTCTTAATGGATCAGAACAAATGCCCAAGTTCATTCCTTATTGACCGGACACGCGAAAGTCTGCTTCTCACAACAGCATGCCTACGGACAATGAAAGACCACCTACGGTTCAACATTTGCAATTTCGAAACATCATATGTTCGAAACGGTGACATTCAAAACATCAAGACTCGAATAGAAGAAAACATACCCCATTACTTATCTTATTCATCCTTTTTCTGGGCAAGTCACCTAGAAGAGGTTCCGTTCAATCTCGAGATCATGAACCGCTTGAACGATTTCGTATCCAAGCAATTTTTATATTGGCTGGAGATTTTGAGCCTGATGAAACAAGTCAATATTGCATCAGGCAGGCTATGGATACTGGTCAACTATCTTCAGGTAGGGGGATGGTGTTTCACCGTCCAACACTGACATCTTTCATTAGACTGGCAGTCAAACAGATGTATTGGCCAGAGATATGCAAAAGTTTGTTGCTACATTTGGGAGCATCATATCTCAAAGCGTTCCTCATATTTACTTGTCGGCTCTACCATTTGCACCAAGAAACTCGTCTTTATCAAAAAACTATATAAAATATTATCCACAAACGCTGGCGGTTCAAGCTGGTGGACAGAACGAGTGGCCAGTCGTTCAAAACGTTTTGCTTGGTCACAAAGGCTGGGTAAACGCAGTTTCATTTTCACCTGACGGGAGACGGATCGTCTCTGGTTCCGGTGACACCACCATTCGAATATGGGACGCCGAAACGGGCGAGATGGTCACAAAACCATTGAAAGGACATGACTGGGCCGTGAACTCGGTCGAGTTTTCGCATGATGGCCGACGAATTGTCTCTGGCTCTGATGACGGAACCATTCGAGTATGGGATGCAGAAACGGGCGAGCTAGTCTCAGGACCGGTAATAGGGCACAAGGGTCCCGTTTTGTCCGTTAGGTTTTCGCCTGACGGACGACGGGTCATCTTTAGTTCTAGTGATATAGCCATTCAAACGTGGGATACCAAAACGGGCGAGATAATCGCAAGACCCTTGAAAGGACATGAGCAAGCCATCCACTCGGTTGATTTTTCACCCGATGGCCGGCGGATCGTATCTGGTTCTGATGACAAGACCATTCGAGTGTGGGATGTAGAAACGGGTGATGTAATTGTAGGACCACTGGTGGGGCACAACGATCATATTCGCTCCGTTACCTTTTCATCTGACGGTCAACGGATTGTCTCTGGCTCTTATGACAAGACCGTTCGCGTGTGGGACGCCAAAACGGGTGACATGGTCGTAGGACCGTTGAAAGGCCATAACCTTTCCGTCCAATCCGTTGGAATTTCACCCGATGGCCGAAGAATTGTGTCCAGCTCTTCTGACAAGACTATCCTTGTGTGGGACGCCCAAACTGGTGATTTGGTCGCAGGACCGTTGACCGGACACAGCTTTCCCGTCCACTCGGTTAGATTTTCGCCTGATGGCCGAAGGATCGTGTCCGGTTCTCATGATTGTACCATTCGATTATGGGACGCCGAAATGGGTGAGGTAGTCGCAGGGCCTTTCAACGGGCATGAACGGGCCGTCAACTCGGTCGATTTTTCGCATGATGGCGGAAAGATTGTCTCTGGGTCCGATGACAGAACCATTCGAGTGCGGAATGCTGAAACTGGTGACCCGGTCGCGGGGCCATTCGTAGGGCACAATGCACACGTTCACTCCGTTGGATTTTCGCCTGATAGCCGACGGATCGTTTCTAGTTCTTATGACGCTACCATTCGAGTATGGGATGCTGAAACGGGCAAGACGGTCGCAGGACCGTTGAAAGAGCACGAACGTGCCGTCAACTCGGTCAATTTTTCGCCTGACGGCCGACGGATTGCCTCTGGCTCTGATGATAAAACCATTAGAGTGTGGGACGCTGAAACGGGGGAGGTAGTCACGGGACCATTGAAAGGGCACAGCGGCTATGTTCTTTCCATTAGGTTTTCGCCTGATGGACGACAAATCGTCTCTGGATCCAGTGACAAAAGCATCCAAATCTGGGATGCTGATACAGGAGATCTGATCGCAGGGCCGTTTAGTGGGCACCACGATTACGTTCGCTCCGTTGACTATTCACCCGATGGCCAACGGATTGTATCTGGTTCTGATGACAAGACCATTCGCGTGTGGGACGCCAAAACGGGCGAGATGGTCGCAGGGCCGTTAAAAGGCCACATCCTTCCTGTTCTTTCCGTAAAGTTCTCCCCTGATGGACGACGGATCGTGTCCGGTTCTTACGATGGAACCCTTCTAGTGTGGGACGCAGAAACAGGCGCTATGATCACAAGAATGTTGAGAGGGCATGGCGGTCTTGTTTCCTCGGTCGCCTTTTCGCCTGATGGTAGACGAATCGTCTCCAGCTCCTCTGACAGTGTCATTCGGGTATACAATGCACCATTAGGTGACTTTATTGTAAGTTCCGCTCAACTTGTAAACCGGAGCTTATGCTGACAAGCCAACGCTGTTAGAAATCAGCGTCCACTGCTCCATGTTTCGATAATAGCTCGGTAATTGAAGAAGGTTGGGTGTTGGGAGCCAATTCTGAGCTCCTATTCTGGGTCCCACCTGATCTGCGAGCTGGATTATACCGACCCGGAAATACGCTAGTCATTGGGCCAATTCGGACAACCATTCTGGATTTAAAGGCATTTGTTCATGGAGAATCTTGGGTACAGTGCCGATCCAAAGATGATCCGTAACTAGTAAATTACTGGTTGTACCATTGCTTTCTTTCTCTAATGGCTCATTTGTAAGAGGTTTGAAAACGACTATTGATATAGGCGACAAGTTGTGGTGATCGTGAGGCTGGGAATCTCCACTTCTGGTCACCCCTTGCACCATGACGAGCATCCCCGCTAAATATGAATCGTTTCTGGTGATGAATGCTTCGACAATTGGGACGATCGAGTCCTCTTTACGCTCTTTGACTTGGTTTCTGCCTGGTCGTTTCAAAGACGCCGAGATCGTTGGTGAAGCTTGTGAGTGTGACTACTCGATAATCGGTTACCGGCTCATAACAGGCATACTTAATCATGTTTTCCTACAGTAAACTCGACTTTAAACCTGCTGTCCTTGTACCATGACACGCTTCTCGCTCGCCGGCTCGCCCTCGTGAAATCGACAAACCCAAAGACTGTCCATGAAATAATACCCCCAAGTACTCACACTCGATACACAAGAGGCTGGAGTCAAAAAGATAGTCTCTATAAATGGAGTGCCAGAGGACTTGAAGTCTTGCGATTCACCCAGCTTGTGATTGAAATGCTCCTTAAGCGATTTACCGGGAGAAACGGGAGATGGAGGGGCATTTTCTTGCTGGAATTAGCCAAGTAAGTGATCGTTTTTTCTTTTTTGAGTTGCCTCCAGCTAACCAAACTTGCTAGAGCATTGTTCCAGCTGGCCCTCCTACAACGCACTAAGAGACCGGTCTTATCCCCTCCTATCCCAGAACGTGACGTCGATCCTACTGCACTACCAGCACTGGCAGACGCACAGACCCAGTCGCCTCCACTCAAACCGATCACGCTGCCGTCGCCAAACGAAGATGCGGAGAATACTGGCACTCGACCGGTGCCATCTCACTTGTCGAACAACCATGTTCCGTTCAAACCTACCGGCAAGCCACACCCACTGCTCTCGTCTCTCTCCACCGCGCCTCTGACCCGCACCGTAATAGAGGAATACCTCCTCCCAAAAGCCCTCACACCAACCACCGTTCGTCCACCGACAACTCTCCTTCATCCACTTCAAAATTTGGCCCACTTGTCATCAGAGATTATCTACATTCTCCGACCCCTCATCTATGTCCTCATGCTGAGACCCACAAACTCCAATAGGGCTCTTATCGACGGAAAGTCGAGCACCAGTATCAATTATAATGTTTCACCCGTTCTCAATTCGTTACGAACCCCGCTCGCAATCTCGATCTTCCTTTCCATCCTTTCTCGATATCTTCGTCGCCAACCCCCTGCATCTCCCTCTTCTTTCAACTCTTTGGAGAGACAGGAATATGCGCGCAGAGACAGGGAGCTCTTTTGGTATCTTTTCCGAGGAGAAATGTGGACTGGATGGACCAGACCGAAATTGGACAATTTGAGCAAGAGCTTGGAAGGAAAACCTTTGCTTGGGCTTGTTGCCGGCATTATACAAGGTTGGGTCCCACTGGTGGACGAGTATTGGTATTGTGAGTACGCCTCATCCATGTTATTCTCGCGCTAAACCTTGTCCTGATAGATACTGCGACTTGAGCCTACTTGTATTATACAAACCTATTGGTCCTATTGGTACATTTTCACTTATCGGGTACTCGACAGCAATTGTTATCTATTCAGAGATGTCCCATATAAAGGATGGTATAGTCTTCCATGAGTAACGAATAGAAATGAGGCCTTCCAGTGATGCTACTAACCAAGATTATGATACGGCAGTGGGAGTTTTACTTTTCTAGAACAGGGGCGGAAAAAGAGTGCAAGAGAGATCTGTTATCCTCAGATACAGAAGCCTCAGAGTCTGAAGAGGAATCTTTCTGTTCATTTTCCGCCTCCTACTTTGGCGCCGTTGTTGACGCACAAGGCAATTATTTTTGAGACGTGCAGCGTTACTAATGAACGACGACATCAACGGGCCAACTAGTCTCGCGCCCTTTAACCCGGCTCACAGCCCATACACTTCCGGCCTCGTAGAAATCCATGGGATAAGCCCCTTTTAGGCTCCGAGGCTCTTTGGTTACCTGCCCGCCTGATGACTGTCCTTGCTCTTCTTCCCACCCTTGTGCTCTTCCCAATACTACAGCTGCCTCGTATGGGTTCAGTAAAGGCTTTTGAAAAGCGTACCCCCAGTCGATGGAAAGACGCGGACATGATGTCTGGATAAAAGTTGTCACATTCGCCTCCATGGTGTTGGGGTCGATCCCTTCGTTAAATAGTGCGAGCTTTGCCGGACTGAGCTCAGACAGCAGAATGGGCATATACGGTATGCTTCGGGCGACTGTAGAGGAGTCGACCGTGTCTGTGATGCGATATGTCTCCAGCTGCCGTAGAATTGCTTCCATTTGCAGTAAGGAACCTTGCCGTCCTAACGTCCCCAGAATGACGCCCCAAACTTGACCACTTGCTAGAGTGCTTGGTTGATGCGGACTATCGAGAACCCCATTTGCCGACTCTGCGGCGGGTGCACCAATCGAGGGTAAAGTAGCTTTTGCGCTCTTGATGGCGCTTCCTCTGACTGATCTCATTTCTTCGTGGTCGTACCATTCTCGTGTCAGCTTTTTGGAGTATGGGTCATATCGAAATGCTGGCAAGGAAGGGTTGGCAATCATGATAGCCTCCAAATGAAATCGACCATCGGCAAGATAACTAGAAGAAGACGTAAATGCGAGGATGGGGGCCCAGCGGCACAACACTCACAGAATTGCGTCAACATCGTTCAACCTCGGTGCAGTACAGCCCAAGATCTCCCCTGGGCTGAGAGGTTTCGATCGCGGTACGACAATTTCATATCTTCCGGCGTCCAAGTCTTGGTTGGTGGCGTGTGGTACAATTGGCAAGTGACTTTCTGCCACTGACTCTGATGGCTTCTGTGTGATCGAGGCACCATCTTCGACAGAAGAGGAGAGATCTTCTTTCAGACGATTGAGTGCCGCTGCGAATTGGATGGTGGACACGAGGGCAAGACGCGTAGATGATGAAGGGGAAGCTGCCGGTTCGTTTGACAGTTCAAGCTCGATCTCGCCTTTGTGAGAGCGGTCAGCTTCGATTCTCTTTCGGCCACCAAGCACACTCCCTATTGGGACGTCGACCCCGCCATCCGCTGCCGAGTCCGTTGCGCGGACGACATCGCGTACGAATGCGTCTCTGTCGCTGGGAAAGTTTCGCCTGATCGTTTTTGCCAAATGCTCCGAGTCGATGGAAATCTCCACAAAAACGTATAACGTGCGTATCCGTGTATTCTCGATCGGTACGAGACATGAATGCCCATAATGGACGAGCATGTCACATCCGAGAGCAATGGCTGTGTAATCGTCGATACAGCATGCTCCATATGTGACGTCCCCAAGGATGACTGTCTGAGCCGAGGTAAACCTGCATGGTGTGGCGGGGGATCGACAGGTGAGATTAAGAGCTATGAAAACGTGTAATGAATAGGATCCACACCTTTCTATAATGTCACTCAATATGCAGCCCCACATCAGGAGCCCCTCGGGCATTTGTAAGGCGACCATCTTGCAATCCCATTTTCTAATGTTCCATATGGTTTTGTGAACCTCAAACTCGTAGTTCTTTGGAAGATTGTGAGCAATGGCCTCTGCTAAGAGAGGATCTTGTAGAATGTCAGCCGGGATGGAGGAGTGAGGGATAGATCGTGATTGCCCGGCATTTGCAGACATCGAGTTCTTTCCAACAAATCGTCTTTTGGGCTTTGCAGCTGTTGCTTTGCCTTTGCCACCCGTCTTCAAATCGGGTTCATTCTGAGCATCGTCTGCCAAGTGGGCAGCAGAACGAGTGGAACTCGTCGACTCAGGAGACTGTGATGTAGGATGCGCTGAGACCGATGCCATACTGCACGTGAATAGGTCGTACGAATTTCAGAGGCCGGTGTGGGCGTTCAAAACGGTTAGCTCCGTTGTTGACCACAACTTGGCCTGTAGCCTCGATATTTCTCTAAACATTTTCAAGAAAATGGTGCTGGGAACTAGAGACGTAGCATTTGCCCGGAGATTTACCATCAAGTAGTGAAATAAATGCGTCCGCCTCTGTGGGTTGCATGGTCCTGCAGGGCCTCTGTGCCGCTGGAGTTTCCCTATCTAATGATGTGGAGAGGGAACACCTCATGGATACCTTCATTCTCCGGCATGGCTCGATTTAGCTGGGGTGGTCTGCACTCCTCTCAAACGGGCTTGACATGACGGAATGGCCCCGTCGTGCACACAAATTCAAAAAGCTTCACGTTAATCTTACGATCTGTCGAGAGAAAATGATGTCACTCGCAGAAATGCAGCCACCGATTGGCTATGAATCAGTGGTATTACCCGAAACATGCGTCCACTGGCAGCGGCACCCAAACATCTGTGTTGAACAACACAGTTTTAGCAATAGAACGTACAATGGACATTTGATGACAATAGCCTCGGTTGCTCTATCTTAGGCGCTGAGAGCAGGGTGGACGTCCTCTATGTAACGAAGCTTTGACAGGCCATGAGACAAACGCGTGCACTGGAAAAAGGTGGGGAAACCTTACTGCGCGCATATCTCGCAGCATTCTGGAATATGTTGGATGCGGTCTGACACCAATCTGATTGCATGGCCCCGGCGAATTTATTTGGGTGGGGTTGGGCTATCGCGCTCGATCTGTGCCGCAAACAGCAAACAGAGGGTTGGACCATGTGACCAGTATTTCAAGGGCGGAAGGAGCGTGTCATATGAAACAATAACAATACCATGTCGCCGTTTTGGTGAATGCAAGGGCTGCCTTGCTTTGGTGAGCCTGTCCCAACACGTGAAGAAGGTCGGGATCTCGATAGGAGGTGGGCTCGCGACAACACGAAGATTCGACATGCGTTTTCCTTTCGGACTTTAGTATTATTTGCAAGCGAAGCACACACTTTATGGATCGTTGTCACCTCAAAAGGCGCCAGCCTCCAGAATGCGCCAGTGCCGCTGCCCCCTGGCTGCACTTAGATTGGCTGCAAGCCTCTGGCGCGTCGACTGCCCACCTTCCTCGACCCCTTTCTTAAACACCACCTTGCCCTCCAACAAGCCTCATTTCTCAAAACTTTCCCTTACCCCTCTCCCCCACTAAACTCAAATGCCTACTCCCGAGTCCATTGCTCTATCGAGGGACCGGTTTCTCATCCATGCCGTCGCTGTCGCTGTTAGCATTTCGTCCGAGCAAGCCATCCAACTTCTGTATTGGCAACCAGAACTCGTCAATCGACTGAACAGTGGTCAGCTCCCTCCAAAACACGAAGAAATCGTAAGTAAATATTCATTATAACCACAATATATGTTGGAATTCTGCCGTCTAGAAGCCAATCTGACATTCGCCTTCCTCCTTGATCTGTCAGGCGCGTACACTCGTTCAGACAACGGCCGACTATCTATCAAAGAAGGGTTCGCGGCCACCACCAAGAAAAAAGGTACAAATCGATAGACAACTCGTAGAAGAGGAGGATACATCTGGTATGTTTCGTCTCTCGCCCGCCCCCTCTAGGTCGACACTGACCACACGTTTACCACGCGTTTGCGCTTCTGTCATCTTCTCCGTTCATTCGCCATCTTTGCCACTTTGCCACCCTTATCGTATCATCGTATTTGTGGATTATTCGGACAACCGTACATAGATTACTCCCAAATGGAGGGAGGTGCCTTACAACTCACGACAGGGCCGCCTGCGGCCCAGTTATGGTTCCAAGATTTAAACCCTCAACTACAGGAGTTTTTAAGCCGACCACATCCAGCAATTTCAGCTTAGGGTTATCCCATCCTTGAAGGATGAACCCTAATGGGCTCATTGCACCTACCCTCTCTCTCTCTCTTCAGTTTGGACAATGAAATGATCTCCTCGAAGAAATACAGTCCAAATGACCGCACGCCTCACCCGACGCCTTGTATGATTGTCAATGCCTGGGCCAATCATAACCACTGATGGGTATCCCAATTTCTTGTAACGATGCATGCTCGCCTCTACAGTACTTTTCGGCTTATGTGTACTCTCAGAATGTTCATTCGAGACTTTCATAAACCTACTTTTTTTTTTGTTCCCCAAATCATGATTAAAGCCTTTTTGAGACGTCGCCTCTCCAGTTTGCGATCCCCGCTGTCGGAGCAATCTTATCCAACCCTTTGGCTTCTCACCAGCCTGTCAGCTCTGACGGCCGCAGTGATCTGCCACCCAATCTTCGGTCCTAAACCCCGCCTCAATCACCTGCGCGCGTCAAGCCGTATCAATTCCGCTCAAGGCCGGTAGACTTTTGGAAAATATAGATTGTACAAAATTTTTAGTTTTGCGTCGCAGTTGCTCAACCGCCCTCGCTAAGCGGGATTGCATGCCCGATGCCTGGAAATGATAATTTACGATCAATAGCTCAAGGACCGCGTCCGGTCCCTCGTCACCAGTTAGTAATCGTTTGTATTCATCACTAACAATCCCTCCGGCCGGCCATGCGGGCGCACTGGGTGTGGCGCTGCATCCTTTTCTTGGCCGCGCGCTCTTTTTCGATTTCTGACTGCGAACCCGATATATTACTAGGTCAAATACTGCTTATTCTCATAACCACTCCTCAAGTAGAACGTCTAATAGCACCACTGGAAGCAACGACTGGGCCACTCCAGTCCCGAATCCACGATCTTCAACGACCCGAAGCGTAAACGGCCCTGTAGCATACTCTATACATCAAAGAGACACGTTAAACAATCAGCAAATGCACGCAAACTGGAACCCTGCAGGAAACCCGAACATCGCTCGCGGCCAGTCACCTTATTATCGGGTGGCGGATGTCCCCACAAGCCCACGGACCAGCCACACAAGTTCCGTGATGGTGGTCACACCGACTTCACCCAACCTGCATTCGAGAGAGTCCCAAGCTTGGACAATAGCCTCTAGTCCATCCTTGCTGCCCAATGGATCGAATGGCACCATCAGCAGTGGACGGCCAAGCATCGAAGAAACGTTCAATGCCCCTACCAATGGGCCGGAGCGTTATGAGCAGCGGTACATGTACATCTACAATGCCGTTGCAGGCGGTGTGAATGTTCAATTCATTCTAACGTACGTAGCCGTCCGCTCGCAATCTCCGGAATCTTAGGAATTCCTACAAATTAATACCTTTTAGGGTCGAGGCTGCGCCTCTTACGCCAGATGAAAGTGTTCTCACTCTAACCTGCAAATCCGGGGGCATTGAGCGAAGTCTGTGCGGGAGAGAATACATGCGACTGAATGTAGACCCGCAGACGCTCAAATTCCACATTTTGTGAGCTCGATTGTCTCCTCGGTCCGCTCGGGAGTACTTATCTGACGCTTCAACACTAGCATCTTCCCAAAGCCATCCTTACCGGCCGATTGCCTATTCTGCGTTCGTGTATGGCTAGAGGCACTGGACGTTCAGCACCGCATATTCTCCGACGAGAACCTGTGGGTTGGCAGAGAACCCCCGTTCGCTTCGATACAGCATGTCGCTCTCACGCAACAGGGGGCGCCTACAATACCGTTCCGTAAATATCTTTCAATCTGTATCCGTCCCGTGACTGATGGATCATTTATAGCATCGACCAGAAGCGAGGTCGGCGTCATACGAAAAGCATACAAGGGGTTCGTAGGACGGGCAGCTTGCGACTTTATCGTCATTCTCAAAAACTTGAGTGCCCTTGATGGTGTCTGGGGCATCTCTGTGGAATATCAGGCAGGAGGAGTATCAAGGCTACTGTTTGAGCAAGTCAAACTTCGTTTTCATTGCCGCATCGAGGACGTGAGATTCGTCATTTAGTACGTATCGATGGCTTGGCACGGATCACCGTATACTGACAGTTCTTAGCACGGTACCAATTGATTCCTCGATACCATATTCGAACCATCGGGTTCGAGTTTGGGTTCGCGGCTTGGACGGAGTTTACCAGCGCTTGTTCAAGTCGGACGAATTCCGGATTGGCTCGCAGCTGGCATTTGAACCCCTCATTCACGGACCTGGAAAAGTCGTATTTGCCACCAGAGACGCGTCGAGTCCGGCCGTAGCCTTACATTCAAGCTTGCTCCACACCGAGCCGCCAAAAGGAGCAGCAGGCATGATAGGCGACAGAGGAGCTGCCAGTTCTAGTGGACACGCTTCTGGTAGCACGGCACTGGAAAGAAACGCGCGAGAGGAGGCGGAATATGAAGCAAGACGAATGGGCATCAGCGTCGGAATCGGAAGTGGCACCGGCTCTGGCAGCGGGCAAAACTTGCCATTCGACGAGTTACCAAGCTATGCTTCACTCGGAGTTCGACCTTAAAAGCGAGGTGTATAAACAGGGCTCATCCTTGCTGGTTTGTTTTGCTGTTACGGATCTAGAAACGGACTTTTATGTTCATTGGGATGTTTCTTGTATAACCTATTCTGTCATTGTAATGTGATAAATATGCCTTTCGATTATTGTCCCGTGAGTGTCGGCATCGTCATTGAGCCAGACATAATCTTGGTCGCGACCTCGACAGCTACCAACTGACGAATGGCCGAGCCTCAAGGCTCCTGTGCATTTCGAGGCGGATGTGGAAAGAAATCTGTATTTGGGGCTGAGCTCCCTTGTCCTGACACTGGTGCACCGACAGAAGTACGTCGTGTCATTCGTTCTGCTCGGCGTCAACACGCTAATATGATCACTCTAACAGCCAGATGAAGCATTTAGAGAATTGCTGGTCGACGTCTGCGGAAGCGAATTCGCCAGTGGTCCCACTTGCTGTACTTCAGCCCAAGTCACGGCTTTACGTGACAACTTGCAGCAAGTAGAACCGATAATATCATCGTGTCCGGCGTGTAGAAACAACTTTAGAACCTTCTTCTGTGACTTCACGTGTTCGCCTCTGCAGGGATCCTTTGTCAACGTCACCGCGACGCAAACGACCACAGAAGGAAAAGAGGCCATCAAGTCGGTCGACTTTTTTGCTGGAGAAAAGTTTGCAACCGGCTTTTATGACAGCTGCAAAGAAGTCAAATATGGACCCTCTGCAGGTTACGCTATGGGCTTCATTGGAGGAGGCGCTAAAGACTATCACGGACTACTCAAGTTTCTTGGAGACGAGAAACCTCTTGGAAGTCCATTCCAAATCAACTTTCCTTCCGAAGCTCCCTCGGGATATATTCCATTGGACCCACGTCCTAGAAATTGTGCCGACGCGGATTTGGGCAGTAAATGCGTGTGCGTTGACTGCCCATCCGTGTGTCCCGCACTCCCACCTCAACTAACACCAGAGGAACGAGCCGCGTCTTGTCAAATTGGCTCCATCACCTGCCTCTCATTTGTTCTCCTCGTTGCTTATGGATTAGCAGCAGTAGCATTCCTACTTGGGTTCACAATCCAGCGATTCATGCGAAAGCGCAAGGACCGCTCTTATGAACGCGTCGCGCTTTCAGGAGACACGTCCTCGTCCCTCAACAACCCAGCCGTCGTCTCCCAACCACTCCACGGTCCTCCATCCGGCTCCAATGCTGGAAATCGCTCTAGCTTGGTCGGTGCATCCTCTCTCGCACTTTATTTCGAGGGGGAAGAGCCTTCACAAGAAGTGTCGAGACACCATTTGGGAAGAGGAGCATCCCTTTTGGACCCCAACGAAACCGTTCAACCGAGACAATACCACCTAAACACGATCCTGAGACGCGCATTTTATCGTCTCGGCTTGACAAGCGCGAGTCACCCGTGGCTCATGTTCGTATTTGTCTTCGCCATTTTCGCAGGTCTAAATTCCGGCTGGAAATACTTCCAAGTGGAGACGGATCCTGTGCGTCTTTGGGTCGCTCCAAGCTCCCAAAGTCGACTACAGAAAGACTTTTTCGACGAACATTTTGGACCATTCTACCGACCTCAGCAAATCTTCATGACCGCTCCTGCCAGTGATACATATCTCACGGATCCCATCACAAACTCCAGTAGTGTTGCGGAGGAGTTACAGCCCATCTTATCCTGGAAGCGGCTGCAGTGGTGGGACTCTGTAGAGAAAAAGATTGCAGAACTACAGACAGAAGACGGAACCACACTCGATGACGTCTGCTTCAAACCAGCCGGCCCCAATGGAGATTGTGTCATACAATCTGTCATGGGCTGGTACGGAGACCTGAGCGATTGGGACGAAGACAGCTGGGAAGACCGCCTGCTTTCTTGCGCCGAATCCCCAGGAGACCAAGAATGCCTCCCGCCGTTTGGACAGCCCCTTTCACCAGCATTGGTGCTTGGTGGTGTAACAGACGAGAACTATCTGGACGCTCCTTCCCTGGTTGTCACATACGTCCTCAACAACTCGCTCGATGAAAAAGTTGTCGCAAAGGTTGAATCATGGGAACGACTTTTACGCGCATTCCTTCACGACCTTTCCGAAAGTTCACCAACGGATTCCGGTACTCAAGTCTTTTTCTCGACGGGCGTGTCGCTTGAAGAAGAACTCAACAAGAGTACAAACACTGATGCTCGAATTGTGGTCTTATCGTACCTGGTGATGTTCCTCTACGTCTCCTTGACCCTGGGAGGCAATTCGTCAGCCGAAGACGGCAGCATCATCGGCGCCTTTTATACTTGGATTGTGGGCATCCCGTCTTTGTTCAGAAAGAAGCACGTTACCTCCGAGCCACTCGCCAGCGATAGCAGAAGGCGTTCGACATGGTATCCTCGCCTTCCTCGAAACATATTCATTGGCTCGAAATTTTTCCTGGGACTATTCGGAATCATGCTGGTTATTCTTTCGGTATCCGCATCCGTCGGCCTGTTCTCTTTCCTACACGTACGGGTCACCTTGATCATTGCGGAGGTCATTCCTTTCCTGGTTTTGGCCGTAGGTGTGGACAACGTCTTTATCCTTGTCCATGAACTGGATCGCCAAAACTCCTTGCACGGGCCCAACGCGGCAAACCCCGGACTTGCGCACAATGGAAATGGACCCAATGGACAACTCTCCCCAACGTCCTATCGATCACCATTCATGTCTACCCATGAAGGATCCGACGCCGATGCCGACTCTGTACCTCTCCATCTTTCTCCAGAGGAGCGGGTTGCACGTGCAGTAGCCAAAATGGGACCATCCATTCTGCTGAGCACCACTACAGAAACAGTCGCTTTTGCTCTTGGTGCATTAGTGCCTATGCCAGCAGTGCGAAACTTTGCTCTATATGCAGCTGGCAGTGTGTTTTTGAACGCGTGTTTGCAATTGACCGTTTTTGTGAGCGCCATGACCATCGATCTACGAAGAGTAGAGGTCAGTGCAGTACCTCAATTCTATGTGCTTACATGACTAACACTGTTGATAGGCCAATCGGGTAGACTGCTTCCCATGCATTCGCATTGCCCCCCGAATCGAACTCTCGGAAGGATTTTCGTCCGGTTCTGGAAAGATTACTCACTTCTTCCGTCGAAAATATGGACCATTTATCCTAAACCGTTCTGTCAAAGGCTTCATCCTTTTATTCTTCGCCGGCATTTTCGTCGCATCCGTCATATCTATGCAACACATTTCCCTCGGGCTAGGTACGTATTTACACACTCATGGAAGCCTTAAAGCTGACACCATAATAGATCAAAGACTTGCACTTCCATCCGAGTCCTACCTCGTCCCTTACTTTGATGCAATGGATCGATTCCTTGACGTTGGTCCCCCTGTCTACTTCGTGTCCACCAACGTGGACGTCACAAAAAGAGAGGGCCAACGAACTCTGTGCGCAAGGTTTACAACCTGCGAGGATACATCAATTGCAAATATCCTCGAAGGAGAGCGGAAACGGCCAGAGTCATCGTTTATTTCGGAACCTGCGGCGTCGTGGATCGATGATTTCCTGAGGTGGACTGATCCAGTGCTCGAGTCGTGCTGCCGCGTCAGGAAACGAGATCCCTCTATCTTCTGCCGTCCTACAGACTCCGAAAGACTTTGTCGCCCTTGTTTCGAGGATTCCACGCCTCCATGGAACATTACGCTCGAAGGGCTTCCAGAAGGACCGGAATTTATGAGGTATCTTGGTCAATGGCTCATCACCCCTACGGACGAGGAATGTCCGTTGGGAGGCCAAGCGGCCTATGGAACGGCGGTGTCACGCTCACGGGATCATACTAGGGTCGATGCTTCCCATTTCAGAACTTTCCACTCACCCCTCAAGACCCAAGCAGACTTCATCAACGCATTTGAGGCAGCCCACCGAATCGCAGACGATCTTTCTGCCTCCACAGGAACAACAGTATTCCCTTATTCCCTCTTCTACGTATTCTTTGATCAATACGCCCATATCATTCATATGACCCAACAAGTCCTCGGCCTGGGACTTTTATCCGTCCTTCTGGTTACGTCAGTACTCTTGGGTTCGTGGCGCACCGGAATAATCGTCACAGGCGTCGTTGCGCTCACAGTGGTCAACTGTATGGGAGTGATGGGCCTATGGGGTATCAGCCTTAATGCAATCAGTCTGGTGAACCTCGTCATCAGTCTTGGAATCGCTGTGGAGTTCTGCAGTCATATCGGCCGAGCCTTCATGGGAGTTGGAACCATGCTCCCTGCTGATCA
>KN824367.1:82654-100913 GCA_000827415.1 Serendipita vermifera MAFF 305830
TGCGTTAGTGCGCGTGCCTGAGTATGGGAAGCGCCCAGTAGAAGTTTGGCCCCTACCTCCAATGTCCTTTCACAATGGTCCTATAACAAAAGGTCTGATAGATGCATAATATAAAGTAGGCTCTCGTACTGAAACATCGTAGCTTTAATGATTGGGATTGGCGTCAACACACTCGCTGCCGGAGCCTTCCAGTACAAGCACTTCTTCCGGCTGCAACTGGTTCCCCATATCACGAAGCATCACCAGGTATTTACTGCTATTATACCAATGTTACACAAGTCGCCTGAGCAAAGTTTCTGCTTCACGTAGTTTTGGCGACTTTTGAGCTATCAACTGGCATTTCCAAACTCAAGCAACCTGTTTATCACACAAATTATTCTCTACAATGCATCTATAGCTCTGGAGCGGATCTTTGGGAGTCGGAAGTTTGGTGTATGTAAAGTCACCTCGTACCATATGGCTTTCTACATCGCGAATACTGACTCTGGGTCCCCATAGTCCTTTGTTTTTGTGTCTAGCTTTGTGTCGACATGTCTTACTGTGGTGAGCATGATGGTAGCAACTTCATTCGGCGTCAACACCTCGTTTTCTGGACCAATCTCCCTGCTATTCAGCATACTTTATTCCTATTCGCGGACCGTCCCATCAGCCTATCGTTATAGCATTATGGGAGCCACATTTACGGACAAGACGCCGATGTATCTGCTTGCACTCCTCGTATGTAGCATCCCCACTCGCCTATCCAAAACGAATGCTAATATGACATCTAGATGGCTCTTAGTACCCCACCAGAGTCCCTTATCCTCTCTGTTATTGGCCTCCTTGCGGGAGCGGCATGCAGATCCGACATGCTGCCATTCAAGGCGTATCGACTGCCAAATTGGGTGAACCAGCTGGCATCCAAGCTTCGACCTTTGATCGGTTCCACAGAGCCTGGCTTTCGTCCCGTGTCAGCGGTCCCAGAGAGTGGTCTTGGGAGCGGTCAGGCTGGAGATGCGCAAGGAACGGCGAATGCGGGTGATCCCTCCTTGGGCACCGATCTGACATCAGGGGTCGCCGCTCCAACAGCGGCGACACCGAGGACTCCGACACAAGAAGAGATTGCACAATTGACCGCGATGTTCCCGGCAGCAACGAGAGCACAGATTCTGAACGCTCTTGGCTCCACGTAAGTGACGTTTGTATAGTCTGTGACGAAATGTGTACTGAACACTATGGTGGCGTTAGGACAAGCATCGAGGCGGCAGTAGAACGACTTATCCAGTAGCTTTCGGCAAAACAAAGATCTAGCAAATGTAACCAATGGGACATTTTTTGATTATTCCAGCGGATTGTTCGGTGGCGCCTGGCTGGGCGACTCTGTCGCCAAACGAAAAACGTCAATGACACATTGGGTCGCTTGTCATGCGGAGCCACCAGTGCGAACTGACAGGAGGACTCAATGGGGGCATTTGCATCGCCATCCATCCTGTCGGGACGCTGGCTTGACTGACTAACTTCGGGGAACCGGGCATTATGTTGCCTGCAAACGGCAAAGGTTTGGTTTCGTCGCTCGCGTCGCTGGCGGTCGTCGTCGCCGCCGTTGTCGAGTTTTGAGTTTTGAAATTTTCTCACGAATGACTTCCTAAGTCCACGGCGTCTTTGAACGCCCGAAGAGCGATCGTCGACTCTTCCGGCCGATTGAGTCCATCCATTGCCGCAAATGTAACCAGTTTAAGAGAGATGAGAGACCATATCCCAATAAGGTCACAATCGCAAAGGCGTATTTAATAAACTCCAACTTAATAAAACAAGTGATTATAAACCTTGAAGCGATTGTGGTCAGTCGAGCGCCTTTAGGTCTCTTCCTTCTTGCTCCCAACCTCGACACTTGGACCCCTGTCCTCACCTTCATCCTCGCCTTTTCTCTTACTTTCTCGTTCTTAAATTCAACTTACACATCAACTCCAACTCTGTACGTATTTTAATTTATTTTTATTCGTTCATTTTCGGCCCCCCATCTCTCTCGCTGCGTCTCGCTCGAGGCTGTCCGTGTTGGGCTTGATCGGACACTCTCTGCTGCTGCTCTCGACGGTTCCAATGGACGATAAAAGCTGTTCGATCTCGTCGTCTCTGATCGCCAAAGCCCCATGTCATACTATCCGATTCCGCTTGTCCCCCTTTGGTTGCATCACTGGCGCCGTGTATGCTTCCGTTTTACCCATCGGCGCTTATTGCCCACTGTCTTGGGGCAATTCTCGCACGAAACGATTTCGTTCGTCTTTGAGTCCCCAGTTGGGCCCGTCTACCGCCCGTTGGCCTCGAGGCGGCATGCCCTCCCTTCCTCCACATGGCCGCTCGCCCTAAGCCCCCCGCCTCATCCTTTCTTTCGATCCAACGGACTAACCATTTCCACTAGCAGATACAAATTAAATGGCCGATAACAACCAAGCCAACGCAAGCCGCATCGATCTCCGCGTCGGAGGCAAATACCGCCTGGGGAAGAAGATTGGTTCAGGTTCTTTCGGTATGTGGTTTTCTGCCATGCGATGACGTGTACCCATAACGGATCACTAATCTAATTTTCAAAAATAGGTGATATCTACCTCGGCATTAACATCATCTCCGGCGAAGAGGTCGCCATCAAGCTCGAGTCGGTCAAGGCCAAGCACCCTCAGCTTGAATACGAGTCCAAGGTTTACAAGACTCTTGCTGGTGGTGTCGGTGTCCCCTTTGTGCGATGGTTCGGCACAGAGTGTGACTACAATGCCATGGTGCTCGATCTCCTCGGCCCCTCTCTCGAGGACCTCTTCAACTTCTGCAACAGAAAGTTCTCGCTCAAGACTGTGCTTTTGCTCGCTGACCAATTGGTGAGACCTCGTCGCTGCGCCGTATACACAGCCTTACTAATCGATCCGTCTAGATCTCTCGTGTCGAGTACATCCACTCCCGCAACTTTATCCACCGTGATATCAAGCCCGACAACTTTTTGATGGGTATCGGCAAGCGTGGCAACCAGGTCAACATTATCGATTTCGGTCTCGCCAAGAAGTACCGTGATCCCAAGACCCATTTGCACATCCCCTACCGCGAAAACAAGAACTTGACCGGAACCGCCCGCTACACATCCATAAACACTCACTTGGGTGTCGGTAAGTATCCTTTTTGGTGAATTTTATAATCAGAACGACCATCTAACTCCCTTGCAGAACAAGCTCGTCGTGATGATCTCGAATCTCTCGCTTACGTTCTCATGTACTTCCTCCGAGGTGCCCTCCCATGGCAGGGTCTCAAGGCTGCTACCAAGAAGCAGAAGTATGACAGAATCATGGAGAAGAAGATGACCACCCCCACCGACCTCTTGTGCCGTGGCTTCCCCAACGAGTTTGGTATCTTCCTCAACTACTGCCGCGCTCTCCGCTTCGACGACAAGCCCGACTACTCGTACCTTCGCAAGCTCTTCAGGGATCTCTTCGTTCGCGAAGGATTCCAGTATGACTATGTGTTCGACTGGAGCGTGCAACAACGCAATGAAGATGGTAGTGTTAAACCTCCTAGAGCCACGCGCCAAACAAACGAAGAGGCTGACCCTGTTGCAGAACAACCTCGGTGAGCACTAATCGGTGCCTAATGAAACTATTCTTCTGACTGGGTTCATGTGCTCCAGTCGTCAAACCCGACAGAGCTCTCAAGCCCAAGCTCAACGCTTGACCCAATACTAATTGTTGGGTTCCGCATCGGGCTTTCTTTCCCCCTTTTCTTTCTTTCTTTTTCATGGATAGACGGGTCTTTTCCTCTCGTGGAAGAGTTCGTCACTCGTGGGCTGTGGGAGTTGACGGCTTTAGTGTTTGTATAACGGCATGTTTGATTGAGGTTGGTGAAGTGGAATGACCAGTCGTTTGGAGCAGTCTATATACTGCCGATCGATTGGTTTGCGAAGGATAGATCCTAGGGACGCAAGGCAGCGAACAGTGCTTCGGCTTTGCATCGTTTTCGCACAGCATCGAATGCAGGCACGGTGTCTATGCGATATCCCCCCTTATTATAGCGCAATTCTTTCCTACTTCACAGGTACTTTCCCCCCGACAAGATACGCATGGTTGGACGAGGCTCTCTGTCTGTGACGCGAGTGCCCCCCTCCCCAGGGTACACACAGACCCCCCTTTGGAGACCCCAACGTCAACCCCGGACCAGACGGAAATTGCAGCGGCACCTCTGGCATTCGGCGCGTTTTTCGAATATTGCATATACATATCTCATATTCAAGCTTTCGGTCATCTTCCTCGAAACCACAAACGGTACTTGTGCTGGGATACTCGTAGTTTTCCCACCAGGCAACCGTATATTGTATTCATTGAAAAAAAAAAATCCGCATCTCAAGACTCTGCACATTATACACCACGGACGCTTCGTTTCTTTCATGTTTCTCCTCTATGGATATCGTCTATGCTCGAGATCAACTCTCGTGGCGGCGCATCCGAGGATAACAGCCTATCCCATCTCCCCCCTACATTTGTCATTGCGACGAGTGGTGTCGCGATTCGTGCACCGTCATTTTCACACCCCTCTGGCCTCCATCAAGCTTGGCGACTGAAGCTGAGCAAGACATATTTCCCGCTCCCCTTGCGCGCGCACCGATGGCGTGTTTTTGCTTCTCGGCATTGACAATTTGGCTATAATACCGTTCTAGTTTTCTCTCCACTATTTCCATCCTTCCACGGTTTCATTGTCCACCACTAGTCTGTCCCCCCCTTCCCCCACCACCACCACACACATAACATTGTCGTCTTGTCTACCTCGCGTTCAATCCCCCCTCCCCAAATGGTCTCTCATTCTTCTCCGGTTTCTCGTCGACTGCTTTTGGTTTTTTCATCCCTCCGTCTTTGTCAACATTCTCTACTGTTCTGGATAGTCTGCCGGTCTCGCGGGCTTGAAGGACGATGTGAGAAAAAAGATGGCAGGGAGGTCCTCTTTCTCTTCACTGTCGCGGTGATGTGTTCCTAGTGAACCATTGCCGTGGTCGTGTTTGGGAAGGAGAGGGCGTCGATGGGTGCTGGAATCTAACGATTGATGATGCGTATCCGATGTTACTTGCGATCGCCATCTTTCCACTCATTTCCACTCTCATGTTTCTTTTTCTAATGACCTGATAACGTTTAGCTAGTTCAATCAAGTGTTTTCACTTTTAACATTGCATCCTTCGTAAGGTACTAAGATGTGAAAAGTTATCATCGTTGGCATGGCTTGTTTCTAGCAAAACGAATGTGTTTTTCGATACAATTGATAGCGCAGTATGGCTAGAGTCTATAATCTCGAAAAGTAGCGATTAAAAGAGTGTAAGTTACGTTTCCCCATGTGAGTTGGTCTATAGTATGGTAAACCCAAGCTGGAGTGAAAATGTCCACGATGTGTGTGAGTTGTCCGTTGTTAGCCCTCTATATCAAAGACGGGCGAAATCATTTTAAAAAAGCAATGCCATCAAAAGCGCTGTTAGAGCCAGGCCAGACACTGCAGGCCTGGACATGGACGGAGCAGCCCAGCTGGCACCGTAAACTCGTACAGATCGGAATTCAAAAAAGGCTTCGGTGAATGCTCCTGGGTTGTACTTGACAAATGCCTCGCATATTCCAGGGCAACCACTAGAGGCGTAAGTGGCCTCGGCGCTGAGGGGACATTATCAATTCTGTGACCAATAGAAATGCGACTGAATGACGTACTAGTCGCCGCAAAAGTCAATGTTGAGGACGATGACGTGCCTGTGGAATTGGCCGCCGCAGGAGTAATCTTGGAACTTGAATGACGCGGCTAACGGGGCCCAAAAAAGACGCAAAAGGAAAAAGGAAAAAAAAACGGGAAGTCCCCAAGGGGAAAGGGTGAAAAAAGGCGCCGCCGGGGTCCGGTCAAGCAGGGCAAACCGCAAGAAAACGAACCAAAAGAAAGAACCGACCGAGACATCTGCAGGAGGGGTAACATCTCTAGGCCAAAACCAGGACTCTATTGCACTAGCACTGGAAACGGAGGTCAGGGTAAGAATGCAGAAGTAGAGAATGGCACACACTTTTGAATGTTGCGATATACGGCGTAGATGCCACCTCCATTATCGTTGAATAATCCTCCAAAGCTCTTGCCGGGAACGGTCACGCCACAACCGACGTTTCCTCCTGCTAGTCCACTGCATTCGTTCGAGCCCTCAGTACCGGTCATCGCGTTTGCATCGCGTGGCTTGAGTGGACACGAGGGAGCAGTGTGCAACGAAATGGCATTAAGGCCAGAGTACGTAGTGTTAGCTGGAGTAGAGGCGTTGGCTGCCAGAACGGAGCCTGTCGTCAAGAGGCCAAGAGAGCGGAGAGTGTTGATGGACGAGTTGGAGTTTGCGTTGGCCCCTTCTAGTACGTCAATTTCGCCACCGTATGGCCAGTTGGTTGTTGTTGTCGTCCACGCCGCCGGCCACTAAAAATGTCTCGGTCAGGAGGGAACAGGTTAAGGTTAGAAACGTACGGTGCCACACCCTACTGGGGAATGATTAATGTCAAAAATGTAGACTCCGTCGCCAAAATCGTTGTTGGATACCAAGCGGACGCTGTCTCGGCCTTTGCCCATAACAGAGTTTTGAGTGCTGTCTGCCTTCATGGTAAAAGTAGAATCCGCTGGAGATTTATCTTCAATACAATGTATATCATTCATGAATGGTTTGCATGCTCACTCCAGGATACCAGGTTTTGCGATTGCGCCGCCGATTGAGAGACATAACTGAAGGAATGTCAGCCATTACCATCTAGAAGAATGATCTTGTACACACTTGACAACACCGTTAGCGGGATCGCGATCCGTGAAGAAATCTAGATGCAATTGTTGAGTGCCGAGAGAAGACCAAGAGAAGGCTTCGGCAGACTCACAAAAATTGTCCATAAATTGTTTGCCAACAAACGACTTGTATAACGGTATTTGTGCTCTTGAAAGACCCGCATGGACCACAGCTAGCAGTATTGCGGTGGTTGGCGTAGTGAGAAGCATGGCTAGGGGCTATTATTGCTTGAATTGATGATAAGGTAACTCGTAAAAGGTGATTGGAATCTAAAGAACGATCTTTCTGCTTCAAATAAGGATTCGGAGAAAGACAGAAGCCGAGGCTAAGCTCGTAGAGGCGGAGAGTAAGGGGTAAACTATCTTGGGAGCACGGCGAGGATCGCGTACCTGCTGTCATTCACGCCAAGTCTGGTAACAGTCAGCAACCTCGAATACTCTCTCACGAATAATCGCGTCTTTAAAGACTTCTTCGTACGTATGACGAGGGGAAGACGTATGCCAAGGAGATTTCTCGCAAAGCAGTTTTTTACCCACGAACAGGACAGGGGTGGCAGAATTCAATCCATTCCAAAAAAGAGGAGCATCTAGCACGAAGTACAGAGAAGAAACGGCCCCGCACGACAAGGTTCCGGGTGTTAGATGCGTAAATTTCGCATGACCAGACACAGCTGGTGCCGCGCGAAAATGAGAGGGAAAAAGTAGGAAAGGCAATCGAGCAAAAAAATGGCCGAGACAACAAGTGAAATGGGCGAATACAAGCAAAATATGGCTTTACACGGTATATGTTACGTCAAACGGGCTCCCTGAGCTCCCAATTGACGAACACGCGTCAAGAAAGGTGGGTGGAAGGGTGTGGGAGAGGAGAGAGGTCGTGGAGGAGAGGGGAGATGAGGAATGCCTTAGTTGGTGGGGGCAGCAGCGGCATCGCTGGGAGGAGCCTGGTCATTGGCACCAGTGTTGGCAGCTTGGTCGTTGCCGTTGTTGCCATTGCCGCCTCCTTGGGAAGGAGCGGCAGCAGAGTCGGATGGGGCAGGGGCAGCTGGTGCCTGCGCTTCAGGGGCTTGTCCGTTGTTGTTGTTTCCTTGGTCGTTTCCGTTCTGGTTATCGGCGGGAGCGGCTGGAGTCTCAGACGGAGCGGGTGCAGCAGGAGCCTGAGCATCAGGGGTTTGGCCATTGTTGGCTGGGTCATTTCCTTGGTTGTTTCCCTGGTTGTTTCCTTGGTTGCTTCCTTGGTTATTTCCTTGGTTGTTTCCTTGGTTATTGCCCTGGTCATTTCCCTGGTTGTTTCCGTTCTGGTTATCGCCACCTTGCGAAGGAGTGGGAGCGGGGGTGTTGTTTCCTTGTCCATTGCCGTTGTTTCCGCCGTCCTGGTTGTTTCCGCCATTGTTTCCCTGGTTGTTACCACCGTTGTTTCCTTGGTTGTCACCTTGGCTTTCAGTGGGGGCGGGGGCATCAGACGAAGACTCAGAGCTGGACGAAGGGGCGGCATCGGTGGCGGAAGGCTGCTCCTGGTTGTTGTTGCCGTTGTTGTTGTTGTTGTTGTTGTTGCCACCTTGACCTTGAGTGGGGGCAGGGTTGGCAGCATCAGTGGACGAAGCGCTCTCGGAAGCACTTTCGGAAGCAGCAGGTGCGTCACTAGAGTTGCTGTTGGTGGCACCTGGAGCCTCAGAGACGGACTCGCTGGCACTGGCGCTTTCGGTGGCAGAGGCGGAAGCGGAAGCAGATTCGGTAGCAGAGACGCTGGCCGATTCAGTGGCAGTTGCAGAGACACTGGCGCTTGCGGAGGCATTGTTGTTGTTGTTGTTGTTGGCAGCGTTGGCAGACTTGACGGTGAAGTAGCTGCAGTCATCGAGCGAACCGTGCTGAGCGTTGGAAACGAGGCAAGGCTGATGGTTCGCAGCCGTGTTGATGGAGCAGATGCGGTATACACCGGCAGCAAGACCGGCGGTCACATCAGCGGTGAGAATGTCGTTTGCGGCAACGTTGTTGAGACCCTTGAAGAAGGCAAAGGAGGTGGGGTCCAGAGGCTCGGTGGTCTGGAGGTTGGGCAATTTTTCGATGACCACATGGCTGTGGCCGATGACGATTCCCTGGCCGTTGACCTGTTGTGGGGCGGCATAGTAGTTGGCGGCGGCGTTGACAAAGTTACCGGTTTGCATGTTGATAATCTTCATCTGGACGGTGAACGCCGTGTTCTCGACGAGGCTCTCGTCACCATTCTTGGGGAACACAAACTTGCTGCGTGGGGCCTTGTCGAGGCTGATGATACGACCCATCTATACATGTCATGTTAGATCTCGTACATTCTTGCAGAGTTCTCATAGGCTTACGGGAGTCTGATTGCATGAGCCGGTGGCGATCTGCTTGCCATTGGTAAGAGGAACACCTTGGGCAAGAGGACCGAGGCAGAAGTTGATGCTAGATCAAGAGTTAGAAAATGGGACCAGATGACGGTGTGGAAGACGACGTACTAGTTGTTCGTCGTGGTCAGGGAGCGAACCTGTCCTGGATCAGGGTTGGCACCTTGACCATCTTGAGCAAGACCAGGCGAAATGACGGCCGGGTCAAGTGCTATGGGAAAAGATCGTAGTCAGTAACCAGCCACGCTTTTGGGTGCCGACGGAGATACGCATATTGAAGCCGGCTTTGTAAGAAATAACCGGGTAACCACACGGGGGAAAATGTAGAAAATAAGATACTCACTCAAAGAGGTCTGGGCGTCTTGTTGGCGACGGATCCATGCGGGACCAGGGGCAGCCAAGGAGGATGGAACGAGGACGGCAGAGAGGGCGACAAGGGTGATTAGGGATTGAGTAAACATGGTGATTTAGATGAATTTAGTTTCCTGTATAATTTTTATTTTCGCGCCGAGCATGTCAGTCTTTGTTCTTTGTTACTAACCCCATTTTAGGGTATGGGCGCCCAAATTGACGACTGTTGCCAGCATCAAAGAAACAATGACTAACCTGAGTGTTGCGACGTGTAGGTAGTTGAGAAAGGAGTGCCTATTGCTTGCTAAAGAATGTGGTACCAGCCGGTTGAGAGACTACACGCCCGGGTCGACGGAGGCAAATGGACGAGATCGCAACAACGGAGAAGATTGGAAAGAGTAAGAATAAGCAAAGGAAAGTAATAAGAACACGAAAATACGAACATTGCTCGAGTAGAGGGGAGTTGTGGCCTGGCCTACTAGGGTCGTGGTCAAAAAGAATGGACAATCTCAGCGTCGCGAGATGTAAGAAAAGGATTGGAATGAGAAAACTGGGGGAATGGACTGCCCGCCACCGAAAAGAACGAGAAAAAGAAAAAAGAGACGGAAGAGGAGAGGAACAAGCTTGCTGATGCCTCTTTGGTGGGAAACTGGCGGCTCGACAACCAGGGCATGCCATGCTAACCGCCGCGCCATTGGGTACCGGTTCGTTCCTGAATCTCGTTTGTTGACAAGGCAAACACCCGTCGACCCGCACAGCCACATTATTGCTACTAATTGCCAGCCTTTTGCTATTCGGGTATGTAGTCTTCCCAATCAACTTCTTCTTGATCGGTAGTTGCTGCCCCTACCAGCGCACTCGGGTTTAGGCGTTGGGCGGGCGCTCCCCCTATATCATCCTCCGAGCCCGAAGCCTCGCTTGACTCGCTGGAATAATCAAGCGCCCCTAAGAGACTCGTAGGTTGCGTTTCCGCTTTCACCGCGGTCCCCATATTGCCGTCGTCGCTTTCCGTGTCATCCGGGTCTCCGTAACCCATGAGTCCTCCGAACAGTCTCTTTCCAGTTTCTTCGTCGACTTTGAGTCTTTTTGTTTTCCGTTGTTCCGTTTGTTCCTCCTCGTCCTCGTCGCCACTCTGGTCGTCGCCACCTTCGATTTCCCATTCATGGCCTTGGGCGCTCCAGTCTGCTTTCCGAACCACCTCGAGCGTCGGGAATTCGGCAAACGTGTGGCCCTTTAGCACGTCGATTAGTGCCAGGGCTGGGTCCAGTTCTTCGTATACGGGATCCGCTCCTTTCTTCGGTACGTCCATAGCGCTTCGTATGAGCACTACGTAGCCCATTTCACGACCTTGGGTTTCGCCAACGGACGTCTCGCCACCCTTAATCATCTCCCGTATCCAGCCTGGTAGAGTCCCGTCTTTCTTGCTCCGCTCCTGAACCACTCGACGAAGAGAATCACCAAGTGGTAGGTCGATATTGTTTCGATGTGATAGGAGCGTGACTTGCTCTGTTGCTGGATCCTTCAATATGCGCTTTCGCTTCGAGCCAAGAGAAAGTGCCTTGGTTTGACCATTGGTACTGGAGTCTTTAACGTGATAGAACCTATACTGTAATGTCAGGTAGCCCGTATTTGACCTGTCCAATGACACTGTGAGTTCACCCGCCACCAACGCAAAGATACCATGAACATACTTTGTATCCCAGCTTGATTGGTTCATCTTTTTACGTTCCATACCCTCGGGACAAAGCTGCATGTCGATGTCTGCTCTCTCGAGCAATACGTCCCTCAGCGTGTCTCGTTTAGTATGGCCCTTCCCCCTTGATAAAGCACCTTTGTGTCCTCTAGATTTTCCACCTCTTCCAAGATTGCCCGAACGGTCCCTGAATCCCTGTTCATGGCCGGATAGTTTCTTCTCCTGAATGTCGCGTCCAAACTCGGCGACATTACGCCCGACTTGTTCTAAAAAGACATAGTCGTTTACAAACGAAGTATATCCATAGTTGTTCATCGGAACAAACCCTCCTGCGTTGTCTTCCCTGATGCCCGAGCAGCCACCGGGAGTCACACTTGTCCCAGATTTATGTGCCGCAGAGCATTGTAACGAGCACGTTTTGAATTCACAGCGTGGACACGTATACTTTGCCGCATTGATGGCGCAGGTTTGGCAAACCGCATTTCTTTTAGGACTGGGTATCGCGTCTGAGGATGTCTCCATTGGTTTGATTACAAAG
Source organism: Serendipita vermifera MAFF 305830 (assembly GCA_000827415.1). Taxonomy (NCBI): domain Eukaryota; kingdom Fungi; phylum Basidiomycota; class Agaricomycetes; order Sebacinales; family Serendipitaceae; genus Serendipita; species Serendipita vermifera. Next base: position 94,383 of record KN824367.1, read on the forward strand.
TACTTGCGCAAAGGAGAGACTTTTTGGTCCCAGCGAGGCTACTGCTATGAACCAAGCAAAGGGTGGAGGTGGGTGAGCAAGAGAGGGGACGTAACCACGACCCATATATTTTTATGTGTTCAAGGTTTAAAGTTAAGGATGCAACCTCATTTGAAAGAGTAGCTCAGGCAGTGAGCCTAATCTCATGGATCGCCATAGGGGTTGTGGCATTTGTTGGAACTGGGGTGGTTTGGGACACGAAATGCAGGTTGAACCGTCCTTATTTTTATCTTTTCAGCATGTTCTTGTTTACATGGAAACACTACCAGAAGCTTTGGCTCTATAGGGATTTCATTAGGGCTTGTCGGTCATCGAAGCCTATTCCTTAATGAAGCGGAGTGCTAGTATAGGGTGGGGCGTATAGGATGGGGCTAAAACCTGCTTACGCTAATTACTAAAAAGGGGTTACGAATGATCAGCGCAAGAAAATCAAAGAGCCTGCCCTCCGGCTTATTAACCGCTCTTATAAAGGACGTTTCCTCTCTTTGTAACGTGTGGAACCTATTTCTTGATAAGTCGTGATGAGTTTACTAGACAAGGACGTTGACTCGCACGACCTGGGCCTCGATGCAGGCGGTGGTGCTCGCTTCGTCCAACTCAATGGCACTATTAATCCTATTAATGCGGACATGTGTTACCGCTGACTGAGTGGCGTGCGATGCTAATGCCTTTTTCAACCGAATTCCCCCAAAGCAACCGGTTTTTCCCAATTCAAACGGTCCCGTTCTGGAGCCCGGTTTTGACGGAGAAAACACGCTCCAGACAAAAGGCCAATGGCTGGGTGCCGGAGAATGGTCGTACAAATATCCTCGATCGACTTGGTTCAAAACTCCCCTTCACCGTCGACGATTCCATCTTTGCGCAGCACTTCTCGGGTCGCTACCATCCGTCGGCAAGACTCGTCGTTTATCCAGCGGGAAAGCAGTCTCGCAGTCAAAAAATTATAGTCGGGCTACGTCCGCAGCAGCAGTTTGGTTTTTTGGGGGACTCTTTAAAAGTGGGCCCACGTCTAACTGTCAGTGAATCAACGTTGGTTCCAGACCACATAGCATAAAAACTGACGAGAGCAGTCTCGTCCAGCCTCTTCACTTGTTTTATAAACCCTACGCATACTTAGGTCACACGGCACTCCATTTTCTCCGTCTCCCCCCAAACAACGTCACCTAACATCTTCGCCACCACTTACCATCACAACCGTCGCATACAAACGAAATGGACTCTTTGTGTGCGTTGTTTTCCTCCCATATAACCGATGACGCCCACGTTGTCGCTACCAGCCTTCGAGAACTAACAAATGAGTCTGCCATACAGCAAACTCACCCATCTCGTCCAAATCCTCCATTTCTGGTTCCGATGACGCTCTCGATACCCAACTGAGCACCGCACCTTCCACGCCCCCGCGCTCGGTCACACTGCCCAAGCGGGCCACCAAGTCGGCCAAACAGGCGCTATGGGCCATCAACTCGTCCGCCGCTGCACCCCGACTTGACCCGACAACGCTCCTTGAACCAGCAGATCTCGCACGTCCTTCCGCATCGACACCGGGCGCCTGTGCACCCGCGACAGCCACGCGAAAGAAGCGTGCATGCGCTGGATGCACATGTGGGCTGGCAGAACGCGAAAAGGAGGAAATGGAACGTGAGGCTGCGGAGGCCGCTGCAGCCGCCATCGCCATTGGTGGTGATGCGGCCCTTGTCGATCAGCCTATGGATCCAGAGAAACTCCGTTTGGCAGCTGCTGTGCGTGCGGCGAATAAGATGACACCAGAGATGGCCACGAGTAGCTGTGGCAGCTGCTATATGGGCGATGCGTTCCGCTGTGCGGGATGCCCGTATTTGGGTGCGTCCTCATCGTCATTGATTTGCAAGTTTTACTGACGTGTTCACCTTGTTAACAGGCCTCCCTGCATTCCGCCCCGGTGAAAAGGTAGAGCTGCCATCCTGGTAATGAATTGGTCGAAATGACCGAACATTGCCGAATCGTCTACCACATCCCTCCTTTGTTGCTGGGTTTCATCTAAGTAGACCCAGATTATTTTGTCTCGCTATCATGTCTCTTGCAGGATATTGTATTTATGGAATAGATCGTAAGCCAGCCACCTCTCGCAACTAGCTTATTTGGTGCGCACACGTGAACCCCAGCTAAGGTTTTCGAGTCTCAGGATTGAACAATATACATTTCTAGCTTACTAAGGAGAACTCTGCTTTCGGGCATGAATGCTCGGCCTTACATAAAGAAACCGACCGCGACGCTTCTTGGGCCAAGCGAGGCGGTGATTAAGCGCTACTTGGCAGTTTCTCTGACCTTGGAGTCTTTCATACTCGACCATTGCGCAGATGTCGAACATGAACATGCCTGCGTTGGATCCCTCTGCAGAACCGCTGCGGATCCTCGCCTTAGGTATGTATATTCAATTATAAACACTGTGTCAGTTGAATCAGGCCAACATCGTTTGAATAGATGGTGGGGACTTGCGCGTTATATCTCAAATGGTAATTCTAGAGGAGCTTATGGGCAGGGTTGCACAAGATAGAAAGGAGGATTCGGTCCTCCCTTGCAACTATTTTCATATGATTACGGGAACTGGAGCAGGAGGGTAAGCATCCTAGCGCCTTTTCCATTGAGTTGAAATAAGCTGTCTACAGATTGCTCGCTATTCTCCTTGGAGTCCTAGATCTGTCTATAGAGAGGGCCTTGGAAGAATTTATTGGCATATATAACCGCGTTGTAGATGCTAGCCTCACTCCCTCCGCACGATCTGAAATGCTGGAGGCATGGATGACGGATCTGTTAGAGCGGTCAAATCTACCAAAAAATCAACCCCTAATGGGTACTGGGACCTGTCCTACGTGAGTGTGTCTGTGCCTACGTTGCTGTCCGTACTTAATGAACTTGAAGTTTCGTCTGCGCCACTGCTATCCGCGACTTGAGTGTCTGCCACAGGCTTAGGAACTACAAAATTAGGACTGCTTCCGTTGATGTCAGTGTCATTGAAGCCATACGCGCAACTTGGGCTTCTCCTGGGCTCTTCACCTCCATCTATATCGGGCCGCCGAGATACGGACACGAATTTGTCGGAGGCGATTGCGCATTTAGTAACCCGTCAAAGGAAGCAATACGGGAAGCATATGAATATTTTGGACCCATAAGACGTGTCGATAGCATCATTAGCCTTGGCTATACGATGCCATCTTGTCGAAGACCCGCAAACTCTCTGGCCGGCAGGGTCACCTTTTATGATACAGATCTCATCTCCACTGGATTAAAAGCTCAGGTGGGAACGACTGGAGTCTATCGCCGATACGCAATAGAGGCATCTCCCGATCCACTCTATTCTCTCCGAGCCGACTCGGTTGACCTGGTCGTCGCACAAACCAAAACTTACATCCAGTTGGTTAACTCAGAGCTCAGCGAATGCCTCAAGCCTAGTCCTACCAAGGTGGCTACAAAGGATCTCTGTGAGTCTTACTACATGGAGATTACTACACTGCTAACGTCTGCACCAGACCGTCCTAAAGCCGCTGGAGGATTCAAGCGTCCAATGGAGGGCTTGCCTCTCCTTTCGCCTTATTTTGTCGCACGTACAGATATTACGAAAGCAATTGATGCCACCTTGAATCGCCTGGACGATACAGCCATGAGAATACTGGTATTGACCGGGATAGCAGGAAGTGGGAAGAGCCAGTGCATCTCCAAATACATGCGCGATAATGAGAGCAGGTATGAAGTCGCACTTTGTCGAGGCTTCCACTGATGACATCCGCAGGTTTTCCTTCGTATTCTGCATCGATGCGAGCTCTGCTACGAGTATTGAATCCGCGCTTGTTGCAAAAACCAAGGCGTACGATGTCCGGCGTCCCGTGAAAACAATTTCCGATGCGCTTTCGGTGATTGCAGAGCCAGACTGGATGGGAGGTCGTTGGGTAATCATTTACGATGGTGCCGACGACTCTAGCTTGGACATACTCAACCTTTTACCCAAATGCCAGAAGGGAACCATCATTATCACCAGTCGCAATCCAAAACTGCAAGCACTGTCGCCCTCAGGATCTATCAACCTAGACGTCATGTCACCAGACGATGCTACAGCCTTGCTGTTAAAAACTGCACTTCCAGCAGTGTATACACACTCTATCAGTGACATGTCTCATGCTCGTGCTATTGTTGAGGAGCTTGGCTGTCTGGCCGTCGCTGTTAGTCAGGCAGGACAACATATCCAAATACAGGGCGGTATAGACAACTACCTGGATCATTTGCGCAAAGAACGCTCAACAACCCTACGTCTGCCAGCCAGGGCACGGCGTGTGGAGGGCCATCCGGGTATTTACGCTGTGCTTGATGCCACAATCCCTGCGTTGTCCCGTCGTGCAGTGAATATGTTGAATACACTATGCTTCTTCAAGCCTACGGGTATCCCGCTTGAAGCCTTGCTTCGCGCCTCACGCTGTCAATTTGCCAACCAAGCGGCAGAGCTCATACCGCGTTCTTCCGATTATACGGAGTCGGTGGATCGCCTTTGTAACATATTCATACCAGCCACGCCGGACGGGGCTGGTATTTGGCCATTGTTGGATGAACTACAGAGGTATAATTTGGTGGAGCAAACACACTTAGGAACTTCGGTCTCACTTCAATTCCACAACTTTGTTTTCGCATGGGTAAAAGACCGCCTGTCGGCCGAGGATACTGTAATGTATCAATCGCTGGCAGTCCGTGTCCTCGCATCTTGTTTGACAGACGAAGACGAAGATCTCTACAACCAACTCTTTCTCCACGTCCAGTATTTATCTCAAATTTTGGATGGTATACATGTCAACGACCGCGTTGGATTCTACAAGGTGATCCGCCATTGCGGTGAAGCAGGCGAGCTTCGAAGGATATGTGACAGCATTTACAAAGATGTCCTACAAGTGCATGGATCCCAGCGTGCACAAGCAAGCGACGCAGCTCTTTATCTAGCAGATGCGTATAGAAGAAATGGCCATCCTGAAATGGCTGCAAATATGGAGAATGGAGTTGTCAAAGCGCGTACTGGGGCCTTGGGCAGTGATCATCGTGAAACAATAGATGCTATCGCATGGCAAGCACGGGGAATGTATCAGCAGCGCCAGCTAAACGAGGCTGAAGCTCTGCAACGAGAGATTCTCCTCTTTCAACAGACAGATTCCAGCGGTGATACTCTTTCCATTGCGCGAGCGGCGGAGGACCTCGCCGAAACACTAGCAGCCAAAACCCCACGTTCTCCCGAGGCTCTCAAACTGATGGACTCGGCTATCGACAGTTGGAAAGCCAAGCATAGAGCCAGCTACTGGCGGGTAGAGAAGCTGACTCTGCGGTTGGAGCAGCTCGGTTACCCACGCCCTCCAATGTACTGCCGTGCCCCGCCACGCCCTCCATTCTACGAGAGGGAATGTTTCTCCCTGCTCGGGCAATCCATGGAATACGTGTTTGCCGCAAAGTCACTTGGGATCGCTCGATGGGAGGATCTCGTCCATGAGCAGCAAGAACGACAGAAAGCCGATCCAAGTCATATACAAAAGCTTGCTTCGCTGGCCTTGAGCTCCTATCAACGGGCAGACCAAGAGGCTTTGGCGGTGGCGCTGAAGATTCTAGCTCTAGACTTGCGCGCACGATTTATAGGTGAAATTGAGGCAGAAACATTGAAAATATTGGAAGACTTGAGTGTCATTCCGACTCCAGACATCAACTACCGCGACGAAGTCAAGGAATGGGAGGCTCGTCATAAGCGCCCTGTGACGGTCGAGTTCGCTGAAGCTGGCCCAGAAGATGCTCGCCATTACTTGGGAATTTACACGCTGGAGCGTATCACAGAATGTGTTGGTGAATGGAAGCCCCAGAAATCGTTGGCCCAAGAATCGGCAGCCAAGGAAGTGTTCAAGATTCTCCAGCTCTGGACCCTCTCTGTATGCATCCACCGTTTTGGTCGTCCTTGTCAACTGACCATTTCTCAGGTATAGGTTATATCTGCTTGGTGACCATAGCACTGTTCACATGGATACCTTGTGAAACTCCCATAACCGTTGTGTGAAATGTAGTGTTTGGTGTTAACATGAGTGAATCCCACTCTCGCTTATTCTCGTGAGGAACACGTGCCAACTAAACAACTAACTGGTGCTTAGATATCAGGTCTTTCTGAGCCGATCAGTCAATAACCTCTTTCCTAAATCCTTGTTTCAACTTCTGAATAAGTGGTTGGTTTCCTGTATATCCTTCTCGTGTTGCTAGGTTTACAACGGCTGTAGCCAGCCCAGCCCGAGATCGAGATCGAGAGCCACCTTTCACCCAAACGCCACTCATATCATACTTCGACTGGATTTAGGCACCCGAGTCTGGTGTCGAACGCGCCTAGCATGAGTGGCCCGAACTCAAAAGATAATGATCGGTTCGTACTGTTGCATCCAATTGTCATTATATATCTAAAATGCGGGTAGCACGCTTCACTTGGAAGGTGAGCCCTGATACATTGCCCGC